>JASVEL010007603.1:0-34768 GCA_032618575.1 Nicotiana noctiflora
AAACTGCTGCTTCAAATCCTTCCTTATCAGCAGCAATATTAGGTATGATATACATCACATATAAGCATACCAGCAGGCTCTAACTACCACTCATAAATTAATAGAAAATTGAAGACACACCTCAATTCGTTCAATACACAATAGAAATTGATGTTGTAGTATAATACTATCAGTTTTTTTTAACAAAACAACAATGAACTTATAAACCCAACAAGATCAAACAACTAACAACAACATCTCACGACATCAGGCTTCAAAGAACTTTTACGGATCCAGGAAAAGAATCTCCTTCTAAATCCTTTTCAGATCTATTTTTTAAATTTTTTCTCTTTCTTTGTTTCGACTATACAAAGAAAATTTTCAGATGTAGATGTATGAATCAATTTGTGTGTGAAGAGGAAAGGTGCAACTCAGCCTATCAATTCACGCCAATTGTCAACCAACTTATTTTCTATTGAAGAATGGAATCACAGAATCTTATAACTCAAATCACGATTCACAAATATCAATAAATGATTGAATAAGCATAAGGATCCGACTATATTGAGAAGTATTCAGCGCTCACGAAGGAAATACAAATCTGCCAAAGATAAACGAAGATCCCGAGACCAAATCTCGAGCTAAAAATTTGTTGAACTCAAAGCGATTAGATAGCCAACACAGTACTCATCGCTGAAATCAAGGATTGGATTAATTGAACAAGGTATAAATTTTCCAGCAATTTCATTCAATATCAGATGAAATACACATCTCTTACCATTAGAATAATAGAGACTAAGACTGGAACAAATCTACAAGAAGCTAAAGGAAAAATCACAATTTTTTGATCATTTTTAATAAAGCATAAAAAGAGGAAGTTTATACAACTTACCCGATCGAACAGAGCTAAATTCGAACAAATCAAATGAGGGCAGACACAAACTCGACAGAGCTAAGCAGCACAGCTTTAACGGAAAGCTCAGCAACAGCTCGAACTCAATTGAATTCCATAACGAATGGAAGAAGAACAAACAATGAACAAAAATTGAAGACGAAATCTAAAGAACTTAAGAACCCTAGAATCTAATTTTTAAAATCTGAAATTTTCCTATGAAGTTTTCTGCGACTTCTCTCTCTCGTTCTCTGAATCTCCTCTGAAAATCGCCCCCCCTGAAATCTCTTTCTATCTTCTGTTAAATCACCTTAGTGCTTGGCTTCCATGGAGGCATGGTAGAGACACGGTATTTTCGTGTCTCTATCATAGGCTCGATAATATCTAAAAAACAATGGGTTGGGTCGGGTCAAAATAGTTCGGCTGGGGTGGGTTCAGAAGATTTGGGTGTGGGCCTGCTGGGTAGGGACAATTGGGCTGGGGTGTTTGGCCCAAATTTTGCCTTCCTTGTTTCTCTTTAATCCTTTGTATTTTTGTATTTATTTCTCCTTGTATTTTTTTTGTATTTTGTTGTATTTTTAATATGATTTAACATGAACTAACACACAAATTGTAAAAATAAGGAAAAATTATTTATTTTGAATTTTATGGGAATAACTCATATATAGGGTAAAAATCACGTGCTCACAGCTGCCCCTCTTTGCTCGGGGACACGAAGAGTTTCCGTGCAAAGATAAGTGAGCAACCATGAACGATTTTTACCCGTTCGAGTATTCCGTTGTGAAGCATTTTGAAAAGTTTTGACCGCACCCTGCTTCTGAGGTTGCCTACATATCCTGGGCTAAACAGGAATCAGGTCAGTGTAGTTCGGGAGTGATGGAGTGTCGAGGTTGAGAGTCGAGGTTCCGTCCGAGGCTCCGGTCCGCTGTCCCGTTATTACATCAAAGTTGAGAAAGACTAACTAAACCTATCTGCTACGAGTTACAAAATTCCTATCTATGAGTCTTCTGAAGCTTGATCTTGAGTTGGTTGGTGCTTCATGCAGACCCTGATCTGAATCTTGATGCTTGTTAGCTGCAGGTGTTGGTTCAATCTTCTTCAGCTTTTGGATCAAGTTCAATAGTGCTCATTTTTTTTCCAGGTGGGCTCCTAGTTGCTGAGTCTTGACTTGTATTTCTCTTTCACTGGCATTCTTGTTATTGCCTCGACTTGTTCAACTTTTCTTCACCGGCATTCTTGTTCTTGCCTTGACTTGTATGTTCTCTTTCACCGGCATTCTTGTTATTGCCTTGAACTTGTTCAACTTCTTCAATATTTCGTCCATTCTCCAGGTGGACCTCTGCTTGTGACAAAATAAACAACCAAAGAAAGATTTTTCTGCCCCAGTATGGTGATTGGGCACATCATGTTATTGAATGTCGGAATTTCATTTTCAGTTTTTTTTTTTTTTTCTTTTTAAATGCAGACAGAAATTAAACGTGCAATGCAGAAATGTATTCCCGTATTAGAAGGTGGGCGCCTAAAAGAAATTAAAAATACAATGCGATGCAAAAAATATTCCCGTATTTGAAGGTGGGCACCTAATAGAAATTAAACGTGCAATGCGATGCGAAAAAAAATATTCCCGTATTTGAAGGTGGGCACCTAACAGAAATTAAACGTGCAATGCGATGCGGAAAAGTATTCCGTATTTGAAGGTGGGCACCTAACGAAATTAAACGTGCAATGCGAATGCAGAAAAGTATTCCCGTATTTGAAGGTGGGCGCCTAACGAAATTAAACGTGCAATGCGAGAAAAGTATTCCCGTGTTAGAAATTATGCCTTCATTTCCTTTTCCAACTTCTACTTTTTGAAATTATGCCTTTGTTTCCTTTTTCCAACTTCTGCTTTCATTGGCTTCTGCCTTCCTTTTGTTTCAAATTATGCCTTCATTTCCTTTTCCAACTTCTACTTTTATCTTAAGTGAAAAATTCATCAGACTAAGATTTCATCTTAGGAGAAAATTTCAACAGACTAAGATTCTTTCTTTTCATCTTAGGTGAAAAATTCATCAGACCAAGACTTTTATCTTGGGAGAAAGATTCAACAGACTAAGATTTTATCCAATTCATCTTAGGTGAAAAATTCATCGGACTAAGACTTTTGTCTTAGGAGAAAGTTTCAACAGACTAAGATTGTATCTCACTGAACTATGTCCATTTCAATGTAATCTTGGGAGGATTATCCATCGGACTGAGTTTATGACTCCAGGAGATAACTCTTCGGACTGGGTCCATTTGCAATTCAGACTTTCTTAAGTCTTTCAATTTCAATAATCTTTCCTTTCTTTTTCGGCTTTTGCCCTTTCTTTCTTTTCCAACTTCTGCTTTCATTGGCTTCTGCCTTCCTTTTCATTTCAAATTATGCCTTCATTTCCTTTTCCAACTTCCACTTTCATTAGCTTCTGCCTTCCTTTTGTTTTCACATTGCATTATCTCTTTATCTTAGGTAAAACAAATTCATCAAACCAAGACTTTTATCTTGGGAGAAAGATTCAGCAGACTAACATTCTTTCCTTTCATCTTAGGTGACAAATTTATCAGACCAAGACTTTTATCTTGGGAGAAAGATTCAACGGACTAAGATTGTATCTTACTGGACTATGTCCATTTCAATGTAATCTCAGGAGGATTAACCATCGGACTGAGTTTATGACTCCAGGAGATAATTCATCGGACTGGTCTATTTATACTTTCCTTTCTTTTCAGCTTTTTCCTTTCTTTCTTTTCCAACTTCTGCTTTCATTGGCTTCTGCCTTCCTTTTGTTTTCACATTGCATTATCTCTTTATCTTAGGTGAAAAATTCATCGGACCAAGACTTTTATCTTGGGAGAAAGATTCAACAGACTAAGATTTTATCCTCTTATCTTAGGTCAAAAATTCATCAGACCAAGACTTCTGTCTTAGGAGAAAGTTTCAACAGACTAAGATCTTATCAGTCTCTAACAGTTGTTTCCTTCACCTTTCAACTTGCCTTGTTCATCTTCAAAAACAATTGTATTCACCTTCATGTTCTTCGGATGATTATCCGATGATAGAAAATTTTTCTTGCCCCAGTTTGACAATATCTTTTGCTCCTATTTCAAAGCAAAGAAAACTCTGTCAGTTTAAAAATGCGGTGGTTGGTTGTGGCCTTGAACTTTCCGCTTGAATGCTTGGCATGTTCACCGACTATCCATTTTTACTTCTTCTTTGTTCAAAATCCGCCCCTCTTTAGGCATGTATGTTCTTCCATTCTTGACGGATCCCACAATTCTGATCTTGAAGTCTACGATTTCTTCAATGATTTCATTGGACAACCTTGGGGTGTTTTGTTGACTGGCTCTTTCCTTTATCAGAATACACTCCCCTATTTCCATTTGTTATATTTTTCGAATTGGCACTTTGCCGACCTTTGCGTCTTGTACGCACCCCAAACATTTTTATTGTTGCCCGCTCCATTGCACATGTTGCTCTTTTGGCTTAAAGCACTGGCCTTGCCTTTTCCTAACTTACGACAATTGTCGTGTTGGCCAAATCCCATCTTGTGCAATTGGAAAGCTTGGTGGCAAATTTTAGAATCATTTCTATACTTGTTATGACCAGACAAACTCAATAAGAGGGAGGATAAAACAAGGTATGAAGAATAGAAAGAAAGGAAAACATAATTCCTAACAAGAAACCTATGGAAGAATGACCTAGCGGATGTGAATACCGACTCTAGCGACCTTAACATGCACTTCAACCTTCTTTGTGTAGCAAATCTGATGTTCAACTCTTGTTGCAAGTTCTGCCGTGAAACCGGTCTACAACACTTCATTTCTTTGATTTGATCCTTAGTCGACTTGTAGTGCCCATAGGGTTTTCACCATCAAGCCTCTCTCATTTGCTCTTTTCTCTCAACTCACTGTCGCCTTATGGTGCCCGTGAGGGTTTTCACCGATAAGACACTCTCATTTTGATTTCTCTCATCATGGTGGACTCGAGTGTTTCCCTTGATGTGATTCACCTTTGCTCGTTTGACTCGGCATTTATTGAAGATTGATCGGAAGGTCTTCCTTTGGACTGTAATGCGGGCTTTTGGATGGGGTAAGAAAAAAGGATATAAAGGCTCAAAAATATTTCATCGTGGGTTAAAATTACAACTTTCGGAATCTTATTTATTCAACAACCATAACTTCTGCCCCAGTTTCCTTCTTGGGGGATTTTTTGGATTTTTTCGTTATTGTGTGAACCTCAGTGAGGCTGCCTACGTACCCTTTCGGGATCAAGTTAGACGTAGTTTAGACTACGTCCGTATTCATTGTTGCATCTTGACTTCTCCCGAATTTTTCTTTGCATTTCTTTTTCTTTCTTCTTTTTTTTTTCTTTTCTTTTTCTCTTCTTTTTTTTCTTTTCTCTTTTTTTTTCCTTTTCTTCTTTCTTTTTGTTTCTCCATTTGGATTTCTCCGCTCAATCCTCAATTTTTTGTTATTGATTCCGAAAGAGGGGTATGAAAGAAAATATGATAAGGCTCAAAGGGATATCAATGGATAAAGTGTTTGGATAGCCGAATAAAACGCCTTCGTCATTCCAATCTTCAAAACCTACCAAGTACAAACTACACAATTAAACACCTTTGATTGATTCACATATTTGCCTTGATGACTCTCAGTGCCATTGGGCAACAATCCCGATACCACGAATGGTTCCTTTAACCTTGGGGTACTCTTGCCTTTGGCTTTAAACCGATGAAGCATGATGCATTTCCACGACATTTCTATATGTTACGCTTTCCCTAATGTTCACTTGATTCCGGTTTCACAGTATTCCAATATGTTTTTATTTCTTCCGAGTATCATTACATCTTCAACATTGTTTCATTAACTTTTAAAATCAGGCTTAGAATTATGTGCATGTCATGTTGCTAAAGTCAGTATGAGAAGAAATACAAAGTGATCAGAAATGGAATGACTAGGAATGATGGGAAACAGAGAGTTGTATTAAACTTATGGGTTGAAACAACAAGACGAACAACAAAACGAACAGACTAGACTAGAATTACAAACCTAGACAGCACTAAACAAAGCAAAGTGGAAAGATAGAAGGGTTTTGACTCTCAAGACAACGTCCGGATTACAACCCTGAAATAACCCGGGCAAAAGAGATGACACCAAAATATACCACCAAAACTCCAAGAGACGGAGTGCCTTCCCAATTGACAAGCATGGCATCCTAGCCACTGAATTCTGCATTAATGTTGCCAAGATCACTTTCTGTTTCAATATCTTCAACTTCAGTTGACCTCCCAAGAAGATTTTCATCACCCACGTCACCGGGCAGCATTCCCACAAAATGTGCTCCGTTATGTGCAGGTAAAGGATTACGTGCAATGTTTTGGATGCCACTGCCTTGGACCGCAATTATTCCTTCCTGAATCATTCTTTCTATCTCTCTTTTCAAATCCCGACAACATTCAACATCATGTCCCGGGGCATTGGAGTGGTATTCACACCTTTTGGATGAGTCAAAACTTCTCGCACGTCGGTCCACCCGATTTGGAGGGACGGGTGCAATCATGCCATGTCGTTTTAACTTCTCAAACAAGCTTGCATAGGACTCTCCTATTGGTGTAAAATTATCTTTCAACTTATGTTCCTTTCCATACCCCTGGCTTGGATATGGGTTATAAGGTATTTGAAAATTTTGCGGAGGCTGGTAAAGATTTTGTGATGTTCGGGCTCGCTTTCTTGGGTGTTTTGAGGATTGAGCAACATACTGGACTGGTTCAACAGAGTATGGAGGGTTCTGAGGCGGGTAGTAATGCTTAAGAGGGTCATGGAAAACTTGATGAGGTTGCATATACCTTCGAGATGTTCTCATAGGACCTCTTCTCGACCCTGATATCATCATGATTTCGTCATCCCTCCCATTCACATCACTGAATTCACTTTGGACATCCCGAGCCGCATTTTTGAGAGCTGCTTGACTTATAATTTTGCCTGTCTTAAGACCATCTTCCACCATTTCTCCCATTTTGATTATTTCTTCAAAGGAGTGACCAACTGCAGATATCATGTTTTGAAAGTAATCCGGCTCTTGAGCCTGAAGGAAAACAGTGGCCAACTCGTGATCATTCATGGGTGGCTTAGCTCTCGCTGCCTGCTCTCTCCATTTGATGGCATATTCCCTGAAACTTTCAGTTGGGTTCTTTTTCAGTTTAGAAAAGGAAATGCGGTTTGGGGTGACGTCAATATTGTATTGAAACTGTTTGATAAAGGCTCGTGCCAAATCATCCCAGACGTGCCAACCAGATGCGTCCTGATCCCAAAACCATTCAGATGTTACTCCCGAGAGGCTTTCCCCAAAATAAGCCATAAGCAATTCTTCTTTTCTTCCCACACCTCTCAATTGGTTGCAATACCTTTTCAGGTGGGCTATGGGGTTTTCCGCGTCCATCATACTTTTCCAATTTGGGAACCTTGAAACCAGGCGGCAAGTGGACATCGGGGAACATACAAAGATCTCTGAAGGCAACACTCTTTTGACCTGCCATTTCTTGCATGTTTTTCAGTCGTTGTTCTAATCTCTTCAATCTTTGGGCCATTTCTTCCTGTACATTCTTTCGGGTAGGCTTCTCAACGTTTGCAGGAAGGTCAAATGAGTACGAGTGGTACTCGGGAGAGTGGTACTGTTCTTGCTGTATAGCAGATTGTGACTCATGAGAAGGCTGTCCTTGGCCATTGGCCCATGCTTGACGCATTTTTGTCATTTGTTGTTTCAATGCTCTGTTTTCCTCAACCACAGTAGACCCTTGTTGAATTTTCTGACCCTGAGTCTCTTGAGCACTCGTAACGGCTTCGATGCCGGTTATCATTTTCCTTGGATCTTGCTTTCCAATTTACCACAACCAACCACCTCGACTTTCTGGATCAACAAAACGAAACCACCAGGTTAGCGTTAAGGTATTCCACTTATTGATTTCCTTTGTTTTTTTTCTGCTATTTTCTTTTCTTTTTCCCTTTTTGTGGTTTTTTTCATTTTCTATTCTTTTTTTTTCTTTTTGTAGTTTTTCATTTTTTTCTGGTTATGGACATGGTCGAATCCTATGTGGATTGCCTACGTATCATGACCCCGCATGAATCGGACCGAGCGTAGTTCTTGCAAATTAATGCAAGAAATAAAGAGATGTTTATTTGATTTTTTTGATTTTTTTTTCTTTTTCTTTGAAGGAAAATTATAGAAGCTGATTCCAACTACAAACTTGTGTAGGAGATTTCTACAAGAATAAGAATATTTTTGGTGTCAATTATGACTATTTCTACAAAATTGGCCACATAATGGCTTATTTGACAAAATGACTATTTTTGCAAAATTTATTTAAGAAAGATAAACTGGAATTTTTTTTAATCCTGTGGCTCATGGGGCATCGTTCGGCATCACCATAAACCAACACAAGACTATATTTCAAAAATGGGCCATGTAATGGCTTATTTAGATAAAGTGGCTCTTTTTGCAAAAAATTTATTTAAGAAGATGCAAATTCAAAATTTTATCCTGGGGCCTATGGGGCATCGTTCAGCACCGACACAGGCCAACACCAGACTGAAGAAGTTAAAATGCAAAAATATGGCTATTTCAACAAAATTCCGGCCATGTAATGGCTTATTTTATAAAGTGGTTATTTTTGTAAAGTTGAGTGATGGCTCAAAACTTGATTTTTGCGGATACAGCCTTTCGACATTTCCGCGAGGGAATATTTCAAGGCTGTGTCCAAAATTATTTACAAATGACTCAAAGTGGCTATTCTTGCAAAAACGGCCTTCCGGCGTCCTTTTGCGGGACATTCGGCTTATTTTAAGCAAGAATAGCATCACCCGACTTATTTATAACAAAATCAAAAATTTGACATTTTTTGGTTATTTTTGCAAAAGGGGTGTGAACCCGGACTTGATTTTGCGGCTATGGCCTTGCAATATTTCCACAAGGAATATTTCAAGGTTGTGCCCGCAAATTATTAAAAATGATTCAAAGTGGCTATTTTTGCAAAAAACAGCCTTCCGGCGTCCTTTCGGAACATTCAGCTATTTCCAAAAACAGCGTCACTTCGATTTATTGAAAACTATAATTCGACATTTTTTTATTTTTTGAAAGGGGTGGCCTTTCAACATTTCCATAAGGAATATTTCAAGGCCATTATTCAAAAAGAAAAGAGTCAAAGTGGCCATTTTTGCAAAAACAGCCTTCCGGCGTCCTTTCGGAACATTCGGCTATTTTCAAAAATAGCATCACTTTGATTTTATTGAAAAAATTAAAACACACATTTTTTTTGATTTTTTAAAAGGGGTGGTTGGACCCGATGAGGGTTGCCTACGTATCCCACCTAATGGCGAGAATCAAACCTGCGTAGTTCGGTCAGATTATTTTATGACCAATTATTTCAACAAAATTGTTCTACCTATTTTTCGAATTTTCTTTTCAAGCAATTCGTCAATATTTCGATATTTTTCTATTCTAAAATTTTCTCTCTTTTTGTTTTTCAGGAATTTAGCCAATAATAATCTAGAACAAATAAATGCAACATATAACATGCTCGATCTTTTGATTACCGGGTCACCTGTCCTAGACGGACCCAACCCCTGTGTTGAGTCCCCTAAGTCAGATATGATGCAAATAAACGTCCTAAATCTAGGTTCAATTTCCTGAAGTTTCATCGGTACTAGACCGTGTACCCGAGCGGACAACTCGGATCGAGGAGAGGGCTACGTACCGGTGACCCGCGGAGTCAAACGGCTTTGTAACTTATCCGGCCTCTTTTTCTTATTTTTGGTATTGACACTAACAGAAAGGGGAGTCTCAACCAGTAAGTGTCACACCTCCCTTTTTACTACCCCACATACTTAAATGCGTATGAATACACTTGTAGGGTATACCCCGACGCTCAATTACCCGAAACGGATAAAATAACGTAAGGGAAGGAGTTTTTCCAATTAAAGGACAATCGGTTCGGGATTTTATTAGAGATTAATCAGAGTCGCCACTTGAGAAAATAATGGTGTCCCAAGTCACCGGTTTAATCCCGAACCGAGGAAATTTATGACTCTGTATACAGTCTGCGAAACTAGAAACCTCGATAAGGAATTCTGTTAACCCGGGAGAAGGTGTTAGGCACTCCCGGATTCCGTGGTTCTAGCACGGTCGCTCAACTGCGATTTTTTTGTTTTTATCTGATTTCTTTATATATTTTAACTATGCACTTTTAATGTTCCGCTTTTCAATTTTAAAAGAATTGCGACGTCACGAAAACACATTTCGAGTCACACCGCAACCAGTACGCCTGTGACTTTAATGTATTTCAGTTTCACCGAGAGCAAGATTTGGGTCACATAAATGCGCACCCGTGATTAGGAAGGTATTATTATTAACTAACGCGCCTAAAGATTCTCCGTCTTTGTTAACTTTGGGAAAGACCGTAAAATTCGCTAAACGGTCCTTCCGAGTCTAACTTTTATTACAATTAATTAAGGACCCGTGTATTATAATCAGGCAATGACCTCTGCTTTCTGTTTCCACTTTGTTTTCTTCTATAGACTCTGCCTCTCCTTCTCTTTCCGTAACGCTGCTGCCATGCACAGTGCAGTACCAACAGGACTTGGAATATCAATAGCATCAGCTATCTCTTCAATGGATGCAAGTTCCACCCACTTCTTGACAACAGCAACATTCCATGTCACGATGCACAAGTGCAGTGGCGTCAAATTTTTGGAGTTCAAGATAGCCATTGATTTACAACCCCCATTTTCCAGTATGACCTTGGCACAGTCCGTATATTTCTTAGCACCAGCTCGATGAAGCACCGATTCACCTTCATCATCAACTGCATTTGGATCAGCCCCAGCCAGTAATAATTCACGCATGCAATCTGGTTGGCCATAGTATGCACAGACATGAGCAACAGATGGACCAAGACCCTCTCTCAGTCTAGATCTCACATTGGCGTGCCTCCGGATTAGAGCACGAACACATTCAGGTGATCCAGCGGCGAGAGCAAACACAAGGGGTGGATCACCATCTTTGTCTAGGACATCCACATTTGCCTGCGGGTATTCCAGAATGACCTCAACAAGTTCAACACTTCCTCGTCTACAAGCAAGGTGTAAAGCAGTTTGCCCATCAGCATTTGTGCCTCCAGTAGAGAATGTAAAGAGTTAATACTTTGTCCTGAAACAGTCTTCGCTAGCAAGTCTCGAACTTCATTTACATTGCCTTCAGAAACGAGTCTGTGTAGCAGACTGGGATCATCAAGAGAAACCTCCCACTGATACGTAGCAGAAGGTACTACACCATTCGTTCCCAAATACTGCAAGTTATTATCAGGGCTGGCAGGAGGGCTGCGAGGGATCTCTTGCAAGTGGCGAAGAAATGTGGCTAACATTGAACTAAACGTTGGTCTCTTGGAAGCCTTGAACTGCAGACACTCACCAATCATCTTCCACAACTCTGGTGGTATTCCGACACCCACTACACTTGCATATTGAGGAGGTTGTCTCCTTGCCTTTATAACAGCCCGATAAATTTCCTCTGCATTTAAGCCAGCCCATGGAATAGAACCGGTGCACATTTCCACCAATGTACAACCAAAGCTCCAGGCATCTCGAATACTGTTGACTTCCTCACTGCCTATGCAGAAGCAAACAAACCCATCCTCTTCTGATTCTGAGCTCATGAACTCTCACCGGACTCGAACAACAACACCAATGATCGAACACCCGTTTCAATTCCACCCAAGCTGGTTTCCAGAGGCCGATGGAGAAAACTTATGGAATGGAGCTCGACTATTCCGGTATCAACAACAGCAGCAGATTGCATATCAATTCCAAATCGAAACTCAAAGTGGAGCATCGAACTGGATTAAAATCCGGCGTGTAGTCTCACTATCTACATCTATATGAACACTCCTATAGACTTCCTCTCCAGATGTGCTGCAATCCATATGGTTCTCGAACGCCCCTGTTACTAGTTGCCACAAATCTGGAAATAGGAGGTGAATCCAACAATAGAGACAACAAACGAACCAAAACTAACAGCAGAAATGCATCTCATCGATACGCAATTGTGAAATAAAAATCACTTGACTACTCCTAAATATTGCTAATTCCCAGGAGTCTTAGAGTGTTTGGTCCTATGTCTAATTTCAAGTCATAAAGCAGATTCACACGGATTAAAACTTAACACAAATACTTCAGCTCTTCAAATGAAAACCAACAGTGCATAATTTGCCTTCAACAACCTGTGAAAACCTGCTGTTTAAACAGCGCGAGACAAGAGAAATTTCCAGCAAGGACAGATGTCTAAACCGAGGTCCAGAGAGGCTAATGATGATCTATAATTGACGATACAATATGAGTGAATACAATCTAAACCAAATGGATGATTCAGAGATGATTCAGTCATTTAAGATCACATGCAAGACTGATATTCGAGTGAAAGAGAAGAAATAGATGCAGTTCTGCACATACCTATTTCGCATGACAACTTTGACTTAACCTCTTGTTTTAAACCAAAATCTAGGGAACTGGATTGTCACAATCGCAGCTGCCAAATGCAAATGCTCTAATGAAACCTAGCACTTCAAATTGCTTGACGCAAGTTACTCAAGTTTGAAAGAAGTAGAAAAGGGAACCAATGATCTATACATCTTTAGCACCAAGGCATGAGCAAAACTAGAAACTGACTTCAGCAAACAACACAACATGCATCTTTAATCCCCATTCCTGTAGAATAACATCTGCAATGGTGCCAATCCTAGCCAAAAGTGTAGCAGATCACTAGAACTTTGGGCAGGAAGATAGCTGAATAAGCATGAAATTTCAGGAAGAATACACGAGTCCTTCGCTGATTCAAATAGCAATTACAAACCAACTCCGACAGCTTATGATAACAGAACTCCAAGCAAAATTAACCTTCGGACAATTTAGGAACCAATTCTCCAAACATTTTCAGAACAAACTACGATCGAACAGCGATAGACAAGGCAAACGAACACACAAATCGCACGTTAAACGAATTCTAACAGTAACCTAACATGCCTCACCAATTCAAATAACCACACAATCAAATCGTGCCTCGATTAACCACGTTGGAGTTAAACAAATTTCATATAGACGTCCAAATACCTAAAGAAACTGAAGATACACCACTGAGAATAAATTCATTCAACATGAACTTCAATCATAGAACTAATCGAAGCAGAAACACATAGTTCAAAGCATTGAGACGAAACAGAAATGCAAGAGCAGAGAGATTAACATTGAACCTGAAATTCCGATCTTCTTTTGATAATACAATCGAAGGCGATTACACAGTTTCGACTCAAAAGCTCGATAGCAATAAAACAACTTGAACTTAACCAAATGAATTCATAGATGGGAGAGTGAAGCTCAACGTGCTCAAACAGAATATCAACAACAGCTCGAACTCAATCGAATTCCATAACGAACGGAAGAAGAACAAAAATGAACAAAAATTGAAGATGAAATCTCAAGAACTTAAGAACCCTAGAATCTAATTTTTAAAATCTGAAATTTCCTCTGAAGTTTTCTTCTCAAATTTTTCTCTCTCGAGCTTTCTGGAATTCGCCTCCTTCAAAAATTAGATCACACCTCTTTTGAAGACCAAATGCCTGATGAATGTGGGGCTCAGATCGAATGAAACCAATCTAACGCCTCACACTCATCCAGCATTCCATCTCCAGAAGCTTCCAATCTCCGAAAAATGAGTGAGTGAGAGGAGAGGGAATATTAGCGTCAGAAACCGTTAGAACGGTAAGATGAGAGAAGGAGTAACGCGTGGGTTAGGGATTGATGCTCACTCGCGCGAATTTGGACTGGATTTGGGGAAGGGTTGGTTCGTGTTCTTCTTGGAGAAGAAGAACAGTGGCTGCGTTGTTTGGGAAATTAGGGCGTTAGGCTGATGGTTTTGGGTATTTGGTAGAGAATGGGCTAGGGTTGTTTGGGTTTATTTGGGTTTGGGTCATGGGAAATTTGGGCTTGGGATTTTGGGGTATTTTTTAGCCCGAATTTAATCTCTCTTTATTCTTATTTTCCCACATTTGTATTGTATTTTCACTTGGTATTTGTATTGTATTTTTTTTATTTTATGTATTTTATTTCTTTTTTTGTATTTTTATATGAATTAACATGAGCAATTAACACACGAATTGTAAAAATAGGGAAAAGTTATTTATTTTGAATTTATGGGAATAACTCATATATAGGGTAAAAATCACGTGCTCACAGCTGCCCCTCTTTGCTCGGGAACACGAAGAGTTTCCGTGCAAAGATAAGTGAGCAACTATGAACGATTTTTACCCGTTCGAGTATTCCGTTGTGAAGCATTTTGAAAAGCTTTGACCGCACCCTGCTTCAGAGGTTGCCTACATATCCTGGGCTAAACAGGAATCAGGTCAGTGTAGTTCGGAAGTGATGGAGTATCGAGGTTGAGAGTTGAGGTTCCGTCCGAGGCTCCGGTCCGCTGTCCCGTTATTACATCAAAATTGAAAAAGACTAACTAAACCTATCAGCTACGAGTTACAAAATTCCTATCTATGAGTCTTCTGAAGCTTGATCTTGAGTTGGTTGGGTGCTTCATGCGGACCCTGATCTGAATCTTGATGCTTGTTAGCCGCAGGTGTTGGTTCAATCTTCTTCAACTTTTGGATCAAGTCCGGACATATAGTGCTCATGATTTCAAGTGGGCTCCTAGTTGCTGAGCCTTGACTTGTATTTCTCTTTCACTGGCATTCTTGTTATTGCCTCGACTTGTTCAACTTCTTTTCACCGGCATTCTTGTTCTTGCCTTGACTTGTTCAAACATTCTTCAATATGAAGTATTCGTCCGTTCTCTAGGTGGACCTTTGCTTGTGACAAAATAGACAACCAAAGAAAGATTTTTCTGCCCCAGTATGGTGACTGGGTACATCATGTTATTGAATGTCAGAATTTCATTTTTTTTCTTGTTTTTCTTTTTAAATGCAGACATGTATGAAATGAAATGCAGAAAAATATTCCCGTGTTAGAAGGTGGGCACCTAACAGAAATTAAACGTGCAATGCGATGCAGAAATGTATTCCCGTATTTGAAGGTGGGCACCTAACAGAAATTAAACGTGCAATGCGATGCAGAAAAATATTCCCGTATTAGAAGGTGGGCACCTAACAGAAATTAAACGTGCAATGCGATGCAAAAAATATTCCCGTATTTGAAGGTGGGCACCTAACAGAAATTAAACGTGCAATGCGATGCAAAAAATATTCCCGTATTTGAAGGTGGGCACCTAACAGAAATTAAACGTGCAATGCAGAAGTGTATTCCCGTATTAGAAGGTGGGCGCCTAACAGAAATTAAAAATGCAATGCGATGCAGAAAAGTATTCCCGTATTTGAAGGTGGGCACCTAACAGAAATTAAACGTGCAATGCGAAATGTATTCCCGTATTAGAAGGTGGGCACCTAACAGAAATTAAACGTGCAATGCGAATGCAGAAAAGTATTCCCGTATTTGAAGGTGGGCACCTAACGTAAATTAAACGTGCAATGCAAAATGCAGAAAAGTATTCCCGTATTAGATGGTGGGCACCTAACAGAAATTAAATTGCCATTCCATTCTTCGGGCGGGCACCCCGACTTCAACAACAATTTAAAACTTCAATGCGAAATGTATTCCCGTATTTGAAGGTGGGCGCCTAACAGAAATTAAACGTGCAATGCGAAATGTATTCCCGTATTAGAAGGTGGGCGCCTAACAGAAATTAAAAATGCATGAAACTAAAACTTGGGTTACCTTTACTGAAGGTTATCTTAGGTGAAAAATTCATTAGACTAAGATTTTCATTCTCATTGGTCTATGTCCATCTCAATGTAATCTCAGGAGGATTAACCATCGGACTGAGTTTAAGACTCCAGGAGATAACTCTTCGGACTGGGTCTATTCATTTGCAATTCGGACTTTCTTAAACCTTTCAAATTCAACAAACTTTTCTTTCTTTTCAACTTCTTACCTTTCTTTCTTTTCCAACTTCCGATTTTACCTTTCAAATTATGCCTTTCCTTTTCGTTTCAAATTATGCCTTCATTTCCTTTTCCAACTTCTACTTTTATTGGCTTCTTCCTTCCTTTTGTTTTCACATTGCATTATCTCCTTATCTTAGGTAAAAAATTCATCAGACCAAGACTTTTATCTTGGGAGAAAGATTCAATAGACTAAGATTGTATCTTACTGGACTGTGTCCATTTCAATGTAATCTCAGGAGGATTATCCATCGGACTGAGTTTATGACTCCAGGAGATAACTCTTCGGACTGGGTCTATTCATTTGCATGGTCTCAGGAGGATTATCCATCGGACTGAGTTTATGACTCCAGGAGATAACTCATCAGACTGGGTCCATTTGCAATTCAGACTTTGTTAAGTCTTTCAATTTCAAAAATCTTTCCTTTCTTTTTCGGCTTTTGCCCTTTCTTTCTTTTCCAACTTCTGCTTTCATTGGCTTCTGCCTTCCTTTTGTTTTCACATTGCATTATCTCTTTATCTTAGGTGAAAAATTCATCAGACCAAGACTTCTATCTTGGGAGAAAGATTCAACAGACTAAGATTTTATCCAATTCATCTTAGGTGAAAAATTCATCGGACTAAGACTTTTGTCTTAGGAGAAAGATTCAACAGACTAAGATCTTATCATTCTCTAACAGTTGTTTCCTTCACCTTTCAACTTGCCTTGTTCATCTTCAAAAACAATTGTATTCACCTTCATGCTCTTCGGATGATTATCCGATGACAGAAAATTTTTCTTGCCCCAGTTTGACAATATCTTTTGCTCCTGTTTCAAAGCAAAGAAAACTCTGTCAGTTTAAAAATGCGGTGGTTGGTTGTGGCCTTGAACTTTCCGCTTGAATGCTTGGCCTATTCACCGACTATCCATTTTCACTTCTTCTTTGTTCAAAATCCGCCTCTCTTTAGGCATGTATGTTCTTCCATTCTTGACGGATCCCACAATTCCGATCTTGAAGTCTACGATTTCTTCAATGATTTCATTGGACAACCTTGGGGTATTCCTTGACTGGCTCTTTCCTTTGTCAGAATACACTCCCATATTTCCATTTGTTATATTTTCTCGAATTGGCACTTTGCCGACCTTTGCGTCTTGTACGCACCCCAAACATTTTTATTGTTGCCCGCTCCATTGCACATATTGCTCTTTTGTCTTAAAGCACTGGCCTTGCCTTTTCCTGACTTACGACAATTGTCGTGTTGGCCCAAATCCCATCTTGTGCAATTGGAAAGCTTGGTGGCAAATTTTGAAATCATTTATATACTTGTTATGACCCGACATACTCAATAAGATGGAGGGTAAAACAAGGTACAAAGGATAGAAAGAAAGGAAAACATAATTCCTAACAAGAAACCTACAGAAGAATGACCTATCGGATTTTGAATACCGACTCTAGCGACCTTGACATGCACTTTTGGCCTTCTCTGTATAGCAAATTTGATGTTCAACTCTTGTTGCAAGCTCTGCTGTGAAACCGGTCTTCAACACTTCATTTCTTTGATCTGATCCTTAGTCGACTTGTAGTGCCCATAGGGTTTTCACCATCAAGCCTCTCTCATTTGCTCTTTCTTTCTCTCGACTCACCGCCGTCTTACGGTGCCCGTGAGGGTTTTCACCGATAAGACTCTCTCATTTTGATTTCTCTCATCGTGGAGTCTCGTGGTGGTTTTCATCATCTTGAATTCTTCATTCTCCTTTGTTCGGACTCGAGTGTTGCCCTTGATGTGATTCACCTTTGCTCGTTTGACTCGGCATTTCCTAAAGATTGATCGGAAGGTCTTTCTTGGACCGTAATGCAGGCTTTTGGATGGGGTTTTAGAAAAAAAGGATATAAAAGCTCAAATTATTTTAACGTGGGTTAAAATTACAACTTTCGGAATCTTATTTATTCAACAACTATAACTTCTGCCCCAGTTTCCTTCTTGGGGGATTTTTTTGGATTTTTCTTTTATTGTGACTGAACCTCAATGAGGCTGCCTACGTACCCTTTCGGGATCAAGTCAAACGTAGTTCAGACTACGTCATAAATTAATGAATTTCTTTTGACTTTTTCCCGATTTTCTTTCTTGTATTGCATTTTTTTCTTTTTCTTTTTTTTTCTCTTTTTTTTTCTTTTCTCTCTTTTTTTTTTCTTTTCTTTTGTTTCTCCATTTGATTTCCCCGCTCAATCCTCAATTTTTGTTGTTGATTCCGGAAGAGGGATATGAAAGAAAATATAATATGGCTCAAAGGGGTAGCAATGGACGAAGTGTTTGGATAGCCGAATAAAATGCCTTCGTCATTCCAATCTTCAAAACCTACCAAGTACAAACCACACAGTTAAACACCTTTGATTGATTCACATATTTGCCTTGACGACTCTCAGTGCCATTGGGCAACAATCCCGATACCACGAATGGTTCCTTTAGCTTTGGGGTATTTTTGCCTTTGGCTTTAAACCGATGATGCATTTCCAAGGCATTTCTTTACGCTTTCCCCAATGTTCACTTGATTCCGGCTTCACAGTATTCCAATATGTTTTTATTTCTTCCGAGTATCATTACATCTTCAACATTGTTTCATTGACTTTTAAAATCGGGCTTAGAATTATGTGCATGTCATATTGCTAAAGTCAGTATGAGAAGAAATACAAAGTGATCAGAATGGAATGACTAGGAATGATGGGAAACAAAGAGTTGTATTAAATTGATGGGTTGAAACAACAAGACGAACATCAAAACGAACAGACTAGACTAGAATTACAAACCTAGACAGGACTAAACAAATTTATTACTAAACAAAGCAAAGTGGAAAGATAGAAGGGTTTTGACTCTCAAGACAACGTCCAGATTACAACCCTGAAATAACCCGGTCAAAAGAGATGACACCAAAATATACCACCAAAACTCCAAGAGACGGAGCGCCTTCCAAATTGACAAGCATGGCATCCTAGCCACTGAATTCTGCATTAATGTTGCCAAGATCACTTTCTGTTTCAATATCTTCAACTTCAGTTGACCTCCCAAGAAGATTTTCATCACCCACGTCACCGGGCATCATTCCCACAAAATGTGCTCCATTATGTGCAGGTAAAGGGTTCTGTGCAATGTTTTGGATGCCACTGTCTTGGACCACAATTATTCCTTCCTGAATCATTCTTTCTATCTCTCTTTTCAAATCCCGACAACTTTCAACATCGTGCCCCGGGGCATTGGAGTGGTATTCACACCTTTTGGATGAGTCAAAACTTCTCGCACGTCGGTCCACCCGATTTGGAGGGATGGGTGCAATCACGCCACGTCGTTTTAGCTTCTCAAACAAGCTTGCATAGGACTCTCCGATTGGTGTAAAATTATCTTTCAACTTCTGTTCCTTTCCATACCCCTGGCTTGGATGTGGGTTATAAGGTATTTGAAAATTTTGCGGAGGCTGGTAAAGATTTTGTGATGTTCGGGCTCGCTTTCTTGGGTGTTTTGAGGATCGAGCAACATACTGGACTGGTTCAACAGAGTATGGAGGGTTCTGAGGCGGGTAGTAATGCTTAAGAGGGTCATGGAAAACTTGATGAGGTTGTGTATACCTTTGAGATGTTCTCATAGGACCTCTTCTCGACCCTGATGTCATCATGACTTCGTCATCCCTCCTATTCACATCACTGAATTCACTTTGGACATCCCGAGCCGCATTTTTGAGAGCTGCTTGACTTATAATTTTGCCTGTCTTAAAACCATCTTCCACCATTTCTCCCATTTTGATTATTTCTTCAAAGGAGCGACCAACTGCAGATATCATGTTTTGAAAGTAATCCGGCTCTTGAGCCTGAAGGAAAACAGTGGCCAACTCGTGATCATTCATGGGTGGCTTAGCTCTCGCTGCCTGCTCTCTCCATTTGATGGCATATTCCCTGAAACTTTCAGTTGGTTTCTTTTTCAGTTTAGAAAGGGAAATGCGGTTTGGGGTGACGTCAATATTGTATTGAAACTGTTTGATAAAGGCTCGTGCCAAATCATCCCAGACGTGCCAACCAGATGCGTCCTGATCCCAAAACCATTCAGATGCTACTCCCGAGAGGCTTTCTCCAAAATAAGCCATAAGCAATTCTTCTTTTCTTCCCACACCTCTCAATTGGTTGCAATACCTTTTCAGGTGGGCTATGGGGTTTCCGCGTCCATCATACTTTTCCAGTTTGGGAACCTTGAAACCAGGCGGCAAGTGGACATCGGGGAACATACAAAGATCTCTGAAGGCAACACTCTTTTGACCTGCCATTTCTTGCATGTTTTTCACTCGATGTTCTAATCTCTTCAATCTTTGGGCCATTTCTTCCTGTACATTCTTTCGGGTAAGCTTCTCAACGTTTGCAGGAAGGTCAAACGAGTACGAGTGGTACTCGGGAGAGTGGTACTGTTCTTGTTGTATAGCAGATTGTGACTCATGAGAAGGCTGTCCTTGGCCGTTGGTCCACATTTTGGTCATTTGTTGTTTCAATGCTCCGTTTTCCTCAACCATAGTAGACCCTTGTTGAATTTTCTGACCCTGAGTCTCTTGAGCACTCGTAGCAGCTTCGATGTCGGTTATCATTTTCCTTGGATCTTTCTTTCCAATTTACCACAACCAACCACCTCGACTTTCTGAAAATTGACAGGACGAAACCACCGGGTTAGCGTTAAGGTATTCCACTTATTGATTTCCTTTGTTTTTTTTTTGCTATTTTCTTTTCTTTTTCCCTTTTTGTGGTTTTTTCATTTTTTTTTTCTTTTTGGTTATGGACATGGTCGAATCCTATGTGGATTGCCTACGTATCATGACCCCGCATGAATCAGACCGAGCGTAGTTCTTGCAAATTAATGCAAGAAATAAAGAGATGTTTATTTGATTTTTTTTTTTTTTTTTTTTTTTGAAGGAAAATTATATAAGCCGACTCCAACTACAAACTTGAAAAACTTTCACATTTTGTACCGGAGATTTCTACAAGAATAAAAATATTTTTTGGTGTCAATTATGACTATTTCTACAAAATTGGCCACATAACGGCTTATTTGACAAAATGACTATTTTTTGCAAAAATTATTTAAGAAAGATAAACTTAAATTTTTTTTTTATCTTGTGGCTCATGGGGCAACGTTCGGCATCACCATAAACCAACACAAGATTATTTTTCATAAAATGGCCATGTAATGGCTTATTGGACAAAGTGGCTCTTTTTGCAAAATTCCAGCCATGTAATGACTTATTTGATAAAGTGGATATTTTTGAAGAGTTGAGTGATGACTCAAGACTTGATTTTGCGGATATGGCCTTTCGACATTTCCGCGAGGGAACATTTCAAGGCTACGCCCGCAAATTATTTAAAATGACTCAAAGTGGCTATTCTTGCAAAAACTGCCTTCCGGTGTCTTTTTGAGGGACATTCGGCATATTTTGAGCAAGAATAGCATCACCCGACTTATTTATAACAAAATAAAAAATTTGACTTTTTTTGGTTATTTTTGCAAAAAGGGTATGAACCCGGACTTGATTTTGCGGCTATGGCCTTGCAACATTTCCACAAGGAATATTTCAAGGTTGTGCCCGCAAATTATTAAAAAATGATTCAAAGTGGCTATTTTTGCAAAAAACAGCCTTCCGGCGTCCTTTCAGAACATTCGGCTATTTTCAAAAACAGCGTCACTTCGATTTTATTGACAAAATTAAACACACATTTTTTTTTTGTTTTTTTTTATAGGGGTGGTTGGACCCGATGAGGGTTGCCTACGTATCCCACCTAATGGCGAGAATCAAACCTGCGTAGTTCGGTCAGATTATTTGACCAATTATTTCAAAAAATGTTCCACCTATTTTTTCAAATTTTCTTTTCAAACATTCGACAACGCTTCGTCGGCATTTCGATATTTTTCTATTCTAAAATTTCCTCTCTTTTTGTTTTCAGGAATTTAGCCAATCAGCATATTAGGACAAATAAATGCAACATATAACATGCTCGGTCTTTTTCAAATACCGGGTCACCTGTCCTAGACGGACCCAACCCCTGTGTTGAGTCCCCTAAGTCAGATATGATGCAAATAAACGTCCTAAATCTAGGCTCAATATCCCGATGTTTTCAATGGTACTAGACCGTGTACCCGAGCGGACAACTCGGATCGAGGAGGGGGCTACGTACCGGTGACCCGCGGAGTCAATCGGCTTTGTAACTTATCCGGCCTCTTTTCTTATTTTTGGTATTGACACTAACAGAAAGGGGAGTCTCAACCAGTAAGCACATCCCCGGGGGTAAGAAGAGAAGGGTTTTCGGCACCGTTTTATATATACAGTTCACGCAATATCAAAGCGGTAAACATGTAGCACATTAATCAAAATATATAATGAAATCAGATATAAGCAAAAACAGCAATTTAACTGAGCTCGAATTCTTAAACCCTGAACCGAAGTTCTGGGTTACTTATCCCCAGCAGAGTCGCCAGAGCTGTCACACCTCCCTTTTTACTACCCCACATACTTAAATGCGTATGAATACACTTGTAGGGTATACCCCGACGCTCAATTACCCGAAACGGATAAAATAACGTAAGGGAAGGAGTTTTTCCAATTAAAGGACAATCGGTTCGGGATTTTATTAGAGATTAATCAGAGTCGCCACTTGAGAAAATAATGGTGTCCCAAGTCACCGGTTTAATCCCGAACCGAGGAAATTTATGACTCTGTATACAGTCTGCGAAACTAGAAACCTGGATAAGGAATTCTGTTAACCCGGGAGAAGGTGTTAGGCACTCCCGGATTCCGTAGTTCTAGCACGGTCGCTCAACTGCGATTTTTTTGTTTTTATCTGATTTCTTTATATATTTTAACTATGCACTTTTAATATTCCGCTTTTCAATTTTAAAAGAATTGCGACGTCACGAAAACACATTTCGAGTCACACCGCAACCAGTACGCCTGTGACTTTAATGTATTTCAGTTTCGCCGAGAGCAAGATTTGGGTCACATAAATGCGCACCCGTGATTAGGAAGGTATTATTATTAACTAACGCGCCTAAAGATTCTCCGTCTTTGTTAACTTTGGGAAAGACCGTAAAATTCGCTAAACGGTCCTTCCGAGTCTAACTTTTATTACAATTAATTAAGGACCCGGTGTATTATAATCAGGCAATGACCTCTGCTTTCTGTTTCCACTTTGTTTTCTTCTATAGACTCTGCCTCTCCTTCTCTTTCCGTAACGCTGCTGCCATGCACAGTGCAGTACCAACAGGACTTGGAATATCAATAGCATCAGCTATCTCTTCAATGGATGCAAGTTCCACCCACTTCTTGACAACAGCAACATTCCATGTCACGATGCACAAGTGCAGTGGCGTCAAATTTTTGGAGTTCAAGATAGCCATTGATTTACAACCCCCATTTTCCAGTATGACCTTGGCACAGTCCGTATATTTCTTAGCAACAGCTCGATGAAGCACCGATTCACCTTCATCATCAACTGCATTTGGATCAGCCCCAGCCAGTAATAATTCACGTATGCAATCTGGTTGGCCATAGTATGCACAGACATGAGCAACAGACGGACCAAGCCCCTCTCTCAGTCTAGATCTCACATTGGCGTGCCTCCGGATTAGAGCACGAACACATTCAGGTGATCCAGCAGCGAGAGCAAACACAAGGGGTGGATCACCATCTTTGTCTAGGACATCCACATTTGCCTGCGGGTATTCCAGAATGACCTCAACAAGTTCAACACTTCCTCGTCTACAAGCAAGGTGTAAAGCAGTTTGCCCATCAGCATTTGTGCCTCCAGTAGAGAATGTAAAGAGTTAATACTTTGTCCTGAAACAGTCTTCGCTAGCAAGTCTCGAACTTCATTTACATTGCCTTCAGAAACGAGTCTGTGTAGCAGACTGGGATCATCAAGAGAAACCTCCCACTGATACGTAGCAGAAGGTACTACACCATTCGTTCCCAAATACTGCAAGTTATTATCAGGGCTGGCAGGAAGGCTGCGAGGGATCTCTTGCAAGTGGCGAAGAAATGTGGCTAACATTGAACTAAAAGTTGGTCTCTTGGAAGCCTTGAACTGCAGACACTCACCAATCATCTTCCACAACTCTGGTGGTATTCCGACACCCACTACACTTTCATATTGAGGAGGTTGTCTCCTTGCCTTTATAACAGCCCGATAAATTTCCTCTGCATTTAAGCCAGCCCATGGAATAGAACCGGTGCACATTTCCACCAATGTACAACCAAAGCTCCAGGCATCTCGAATACTGTTGACTTCCTCACTGCCTATGCAGAAGCAAACAAACCCATCCTCTTCTGATTCTGAGCTCATGAACTCTCACCGGACTCGAACAACAACACCAATGATCGAACACCCGTTTCAATTCCACCCAAGCTGGTTTCCAGAGGCCGATGGAGAAAACTGATGGAATGGAGCTCGACTATTCCGGTATCAACAACAGCAGCAGATTGCATATCAATTCCAAATCGAAACTCAAAGTGGAGCATCGAACTGGATTAAAATCCGGCGTGTAGTCTCACTATCTACATCTATATGAACACTCCTATAGACTTCCTCTCCAGATGTGCTGCAATCCATATGGTTCTCGAACGCCCCTGTTACTAGTTGCCACAAATCTGGAAATAGGAGGTGAATCCAACAATAGAGACAACAAACGAACCAAAACTAACAGCAGAAATGCATCTCATCGATACGCAATTGTGAAATAAAAATCACTTGACTACTCCTAAATATTGCTAATTCCCAGGAGTCTTAGAGTGTTTGGTCCTATGTCTAATTTCAAGTCATAAAGCAGATTCACACGGATTAAAACTTAACACAAATACTTCAGCTCTTCAAATGAAAACCAACAGTGCATAATTTGCCTTCAACAACCTGTGAAAACCTGCTGTTTAAACAGCGCGAGACAAGAGAAATTTCCAGCAAGGACAGATGTCTAAACCGAGGTCCAGAGAGGCTAATGATGATCTATAATTGACGATACAATATGAGTGAATACAATCTAAACCAAATGGATGATTCAGAGATGATTCAGTCATTTAAGATCACATGCAAGACTGATATTCGAGTGAAAGAGAAGAAATAGATGCAGTTCTGCACATACCTATTTCGCATGACAACTTTGACTTAACCTCTTGTTTTAAACCAAAATCTAGGGAACTGGATTGTCACAATCGCAGCTGCCAAATGCAAATGCTCTAATGAAACCTAGCACTTCAAATTGCTTGACGCAAGTTACTCAAGTTTGAAAGAAGTAGAAAAGGGAACCAATGATCTATACATCTTTAGCACCAAGGCATGAGCAAAACTAGAAACTGACTTCAGCAAACAACACAACATGCATCTTTAATCCCCATTCCTGTAGAATAACATCTGCAATGGTGCCAATCCTAGCCAAAAGTGTAGCAGATCACTAGAACTTTGGGCAGGAAGATAGCTGAATAAGCATGAAATTTCAGGAAGAATACACGAGTCCTTCGCTGATTCAAATAGCAATTACAAACCAACTCCGACAGCTTATGATAACAGAACTCCAAGCAAAATTAACCTTCAGACAATTTAGGAACCAATTCTCCAAATATTTTCAGAACAAACTACGATCGAACAGCGATAGACAAGGCAAACGAACACACAAATCGCACGTTAAACGAATTCTAACAGTAACCTAACATGCCTCACCAATTCAAATAACCACACAATCAAATCGTGCCTCGATTAACCACGTTGGAGTTAAACAGATTTCATATAGACGTCCAAATACCTAAAGAAACTGAAGATACACCACTGAGAATAAATTCATTCAACATGAACTTCAATCATAGAACTAATCGAAGCAGAAACACATAGTTCAAAGCATTGAGACGAAACAGAATTGCAAGAGCAGAGAGATTAACATTGAACCTGAAATTCCGATCTTCTTTTGATAATACAATCGAAGGCGATTACACAGTTTCGACTCAAAAGCTCGATAGCAATAAAACAACTTGAACTTAACCAAATGAATTCATAGATGGGAGAGTGAAGCTCAACGTGCTCAAACAGAATACTCAACAACAGCTCGAACTCAATCGAATTCCATAACGAACGGAAGAAGAACAAAAATGAACAAAAATTGAAGATGAAATCTCAAGAACTTAAGAACCCTAGAATCTAATTTTTAAAATCTGAAATTTCCTCTGAAGTTTTCTTCTCAAATTTTTCTCTCTCGAGCTCTCTGGAATTCGCCTCCTTCAAAAATTAGATCACACCTCTTTTGAAGACCAAATGCCTGATGAATGTGGGGCTCAGATCGAATGAAACCAATCTAACGCCTCACACTCATCCAGCATTCCATCTCCAGAAGCTTCCAATCTTCGAAAAATGAGTGAGTGAGAGGAGAGGGAATATTAGCGTCAGAAACCGTTAGAACGGTAAGATGAGAGAAGGAGTAACGCGTGGGTTAGGGATTGATGCTCACTCGCGCGAATTTGGACTGGATTTGGGGAAGGGTTGGTTCGTGTTCTTCTTGGAGAAGAAGAACAGTGGCTGCGTTGTTTGGGAAATTAGGGCGTTAGGCTGATGGTTTTGGGTATTTGGTAGAGAATGGGCTAGGGTTGTTTGGGTTTATTTGGGTTTGGGTCATGGGAAATTTGGGCTTGGGATTTTGGGGTATTTTTTAGCCCGAATTTAATCTCTCTTTATTCTTATTTTCCCACATTTGTATTGTATTTTCACTTGGTATTTGTATTGTATTTTTTTTATTTTCTGTATTTTATTTCTTTTTTTGTATTTTTATATGAATTAACATGAGCAATTAACACACGAATTGTAAAAATAGGGAAAAGTTATTTATTTTGAATTTATGGGAATAACTCATATATAGGGTAAAAATCACGTGCTCACAGCAAGCACATCCCCGGGGGTAAGAAGAGAAGGGTTTTCGGCACAGTTTTATATATACAGTCCACGCAATATCAAAGCGGTAAACATGTAGCACATTAATCAAAATATATAATGAAATCAGATATAAGCAAAAACAGCAATTTAACTGAGCTCGAATTCTTAAACCCTGAACCGAAGTTCTGGGTTACTTATCCCCAGCAGAGTCGCCAGAGCTGTCACACCTCCTTTTTTCACACATACACGTAAAAACGTAAATGTGCCGCTGTTTACTACTACACCCCGGGAAGAGATATAATAATAATCAGGCAAGGAGTTTTTCCACTTGAAGGACAGTCGGAACGTGATCAATTTATTTGATTTTTCAGAGTCGCCACTTGGGAAAATAATGGTGTCCCAAGTCACCGGTTTAATCCCGAACCGAGGAAATTTATGACTCTGTAATACAGTCTGCGAAACTAGAAACCTGGATGAGGAATTCTATTAACCCAGGAGAAGGCGTTAGGCATTCCCGGATTCCGTGGTTTTAGCACGGTCGCTCAACTGCAATTTTTGCTTTTATCTGATTTCTTTATATATTTTAATTATGTGCTTTTAATGTCCCGCTTTTAATTTTAGAAGAATTGCGACGTCACAAAAATACATTTCGAGTCACACCGCAACCAGTACGCATGTGACTTTAATGTATGTCAGTTTTGCCGAGAGTAAGATTTGGGTCACATAAATGCGCACCCGTATTTAGGAAAGTAATTTTATTAAAGTCGTGCCTAAAGATTCTCCGTCTTTGTTAACTTCAGGAAAGACCGTGAAATTTACTAAACGGTCCTTCCAAGTCTAAGATTTTCATAACAATTTATTTGAGGGCCCCGCAATTGTGATTTTGTTCGGCATGGCACACCTCGAATCTCCTAGAAGAATTAACAAGAACAAAGTTTGAAACGCATGACAATTGACCAACGTATTAATCATTCTAATATGCCATGGAAATAGAACAACAAACAGTACATAACTTAAATAACAAAGAGAGATGCGACCTCAAATAGCCGTCGAAATAAAGATAGGGTAAAACGAGATAACATTAACGTTTGGAGTACCTTGGAATTTAATATACACAAGAACGAACCAAACTGCTGCTTCAAATCCTTCCTTATCAGCAGCAATATTAGGTATGATATACATCACATATAAGCATACCAGCAGGCTCTAACTACCACTCATAAATTAATTGAAAATTGAAGACACACCTCAATTCATTCAATACACAATAGAAATTGATGTTGTAGTATAATACTATCAGTTTTTTTTAACAAAACAACAATGAACTTATAAACCCAACAAGATCAAACAACTAACAACAACATCTCACGACATCAGGCTTCAAAGAACTTTTACGGATCCAGGAAAAGAATCTCCTTCTAAATCCTTTTCAGATCTATTTTTTAAATTTTTTCTCTTTCATTGTTTCGACTATACAAAGAAAATTTTCAGATGTAGATGTATGAATCAATTTGTGTGTGAAGAGGAAAGGTGCAACTCAGCCTATCAATTCACGCCAATTGTCAACCAACTTATTTTCTATTGAAGAATGGAATCACAGAATCTTATAACTCAAATCACGATTCACAAATATCAATAAATGATTGAATAAGCATAATGATCCGACTATATTGAGAAGTATTCAGCGCTCACGAAGGAAATACAAATCTGCCAAAGATAAACGAAGATCCCGAGACCAAATCTCGAGCTAAAAATTTGTTGAACTCAAAGCGATTAGATAGCCAACACAGTACTCATCGCTGAAATCAAGGATTGGATTAATTGAACAAGGTATAAATTTTCCACCAATTTCATTCAATTTCAGATGAAATACACATCTCTTACCATTAGAATAATAGAGACTAAGACTGGAACAAATCTACAAGAAGCTAAAGGAAAAGTCACAATTTTTTGATCATTTTTAATAAAGCATAAAAAGAGGAAGTTTATACAACTTACCCGATCAAACAGAGCTAAATTCGAACAAATCAAATGAGGGCAGACACAAACTCGACAGAGCTAAGCAGCACAGCTTTAACGGAAAGCTTAGCAACAGCTCGAACTCAATTGAATTCCATAACGAATGGAAGAAGAACAAACAATGAACAAAAATTGAAGACGAAATCTAAAGAACTTAAGAACCCTAGAATCTAATTTTTAAAATCTGAAATTTTCCTATGAAGTTTTCTGCGACTTCTCTCTCGTTCTCTGAATCTCCTTGAAAATCGCCCCCCCTGAAATCTCTTTCTATCTTCGGTTAAATCACCTTAGTGCTTGGCTTCCATGGAGGCATGGTAGAGACACGGTATTTTCGTGTCTCTATCATAGGCTCGATAATATCTAAAAAACAATGGGTTGGGTCGGGTCAAAATAGTTCGGCTGGGGTGGGTTCAGGAGATTTGGGTGTGGGCCTGCTGGGTAGGGACAATTGGGCTGGGATGTTTGGCCCAAATTTTGCCTTCCTTGTTTCTCTTTAATCCTTTGTATTTTTGTATTTATTTCTCCTTGTATTTTTTTTGTATTTTGTTGTATTTTTAATATGATTTAACATGAACTAACACACAAATTGTAAAAATAAGGAAAAATTATTTATTTTGAATTTTATGGGAATAACTCATATATAGGGTAAAAATCACGTGCTCACAACACCCCACACTTAAACCACTGCTCGTTCTCGAGCAATTAACATACACTTCACATAAGAACGATCTTTTTATCAAATATTGTTTTATAACAACACATGCGGACACTTAGGTACCAATTCATAATACTTCAACCGCAAGACATGACTCCAAAGCGCCACGTATTTTTACAACTTGCTTACTTACTATAACACAAGGGTCAAAACATTTCCTTGCTTTTACAAATCATCTGCCCTCCCACAAATAATATAGACTTGTTCCTCTTAAAATAATAATCAAGAATATTCAGGAACTCAAAGTAGAAAGAATTAACTCACTCTCAGAATTAAAATTCATGTGCAACAAATGACATACCATATGCTTGCCCCTAGTGTTATACTCTATTAATTGAACTTATTCAGTCAAGGATCAAGTAGGACTTTAATGGGTTGTAATGTAGGCTTGAAAGAAGGATGTGAAAAATATAGAATGTAGTAACTACCTCCTTGAACACTTCCATACTTACAACATCTTTCATAATTTCAGCATCACTCCTATCTTAAACCATCTCCAACCTTTTTGAGACTTTTACATACTAACAACAAATCTCATTATCTTTAAGCACCTTAAGTTAGGGAATGTTACTACTGAAAATTCATCCCCTATATATATATATATATATATATATATATATACATATATACAAATATGAATTATTCTTTTTTTTTTAAATAAACCAACCAATTTTTTCTCAATTGGGACTAACATTAAAACAACATTAAGTGTTCATAAGAGGAAGAGGTTCCAATAACTGATATATTTATATTAAGTGGTAAGGTTTATAATGTGGGTGCCAAAGAAATAGGATTAACGGCTCAAAAGATTTGACTAACATATATACAATTAGGTAGAAATAATTATCAAACTGGTTCAACAAATAAATGGGTATATCATCTCATAAACTGAATAATGCTACTATTTCGCTTTGCAAAACACTTGGGGGCAAGTTCTAGACATCAACTATTATACACGGAATATTTCAGCAATCCCTACTCACACATTAGCATACAATTCACTCAAGCTTGGATCTTTCTCGACTCTCTAGTCAAAGTAGTTAATCATACTCAAAATTATATAATTTAAGGCACATATGTTAGAATCAAGAATTGAGGTTGAAAATCACAAATAAGGCATATATCACTTCTAGAGCATGTGCATTTGACAAGACTAACTCTGTAAATAAGGAAATAATAATATTTTTCAAAATAAAAATTATACTACACCAGGTTCAAATACACCCTTGAAAAAGAATCGCGACACAAAGAAAAATCAAGGGGAAGTTGTCAATATGAAACAAACAAAAATAATAGTTAATTTATACTACTATATCTAACAACCAATGAAGAAATCCCCACCCCACACTTAAAATGCAGTCATGTCCCCATGGCTGAAAATAGTGAGGTAAAGAGATTTTTGTGAAGCTTTATTCTTGGTCAGAAACGGTGTCGGGATTTAAGTTGCACGCACGCCCCAAATCTCGTAGCCAACCCATGAACTTCTTTTCCGACTTGACTTGTTGGTCATCTATCGCTTCTACCAGAGTGTTTAATTTAGTCATAGAAGTGCGTAGATCCTCCATCTCCTGCTTCAATGTAGTGTGCCAGGACACTCTAGCAGTTCCTGAAGAGGATGCTGCACCAGCCAGTGCTACAGCTGGTGCACTAGGTGCTTGGGCCTGCTCTCCGCCTTCCATATCCATGGGCTCATCCTCCTCCTCATCCTCCGATACTTTAGAACCACCATCATTTCCTCCCTCTTCAGCTGCTGGTTTTGTAGGTCGGATCTTGAGAGATTTCTTTACCAGTCCATCCACACTAATATTTTCAGGTACATGCGCTTGCCTGCAATGTTGAGTTACCAAAGATGGAAAAAATAATCCATACATGCGTTGTGGGCACCTGATGAACATATCGTCGTGGATCACCGTAGCCATGTCGAAAGAAAGGTCCTTTATGAAACACCAAATCAATGTTGCTCGAGGTCCATTCACTTCCGTGGTGTTTTTGGAGGGAAGGAGTCGACTGTTAATCACATACGGCCAATTCTTCGCTTCTTGAGTTAAACAGAGGAGTGTAACTTCTCACCATAGTCCAGCCACTCTACCTATTTTCCTGAGGTGCAAATTTCCTCAAAGAAACAGTTCCAATTGGTTTCGGTTGGAGCTCGCGCGTACTCATAAAAGTCATCACGTTTAGGCATAGGGTCAGGCAAATGATATGTTGCATGTATTGCTTCGATGGAAGCATCAACCGCCTTGCGGTGCACCATGACCACACTGTTGAATGTTCTGGCAAATTTGCATAGAATTCGCATATAACCATTTCATTAGCCTCCCCTGGCTCGTCAATGAAAATCTGCAAACCTCGCTCCCTCAATGCATTGTACATGTGGAGGCATCTTTCGTGGAGCTTTTTTATGTCAATTTCCCTCTCCGAAATTGTCTTCTTTGTTGCCTTTGCCATGAAACGACTATGAGCCTCAAGTGAAACAAATTTGTTGTTGTCATAAGTACGTGCAGAAGCTGTCCTTTGGCGGCTTGATGATGGACCTGTTTCCAAGCGCTTTTTCCGTGCCATAATACCTTTCAAAATATACAGGTATTGTGACTTAATACGGTTACTCAGACTTCACACGCAACATTAGTCACAATTGCATAATAATGCTCATTGAGGCCTTTCCACAAACATCTTGTGGGCATTAGGCTCTCATAACTTTTTCTAAGTTTTTGCTTAAGGATTGCCCACAAAATTGCAACTATAATCAATTCATGTACTACACATCCCATACGTAAAACAATCGACCCCCACACATATTTCACAAAGTGTGAAAATCTCCACAAAATACATAAACTAACTAATTGCGTAAGAGATAAAAGCATAAAAATATAAAAACATATAGAGAAAAAAATAGAAATTGTAAATTCTAGCATCTACACCAAATATAGAATGAGAAAAGAAAACAAAATAAATAAGAAAAAAGAAAAAAAAACTTTTTAAAAAATTGCATTAAAAAAATTTAGGATTCTTACCTTATTCAGGAGAAGGTGGAAAGTGTTAGGGATGTGGGAGAGGTAGCTTTGATTTGTGGTGGTTTGGGAAGGGTGAAGTAGTGTTGTGAATGATGAGGAGAAGGGTTTTGGGATTTTATGGGAATGAGGGCGATAGTTGGGGAATGAAGGGGGAATAAAAACTATAGATAATGAAATATAAACTATATAAAACACAGTAGTTCAGACGATCCGCGCGAATTTTCGCACGAAGTTTAAAGTTCGTGCATTTCTTTGCGCGTTTTATAAACCATTATGCCTGGACAGCATGAAGTTCGAGCAAAGTTTATACTTCGCACGTTTCTTCGCGCGTCTGGCCACTTATGTTTTTGCATTTTTTTTACTTGTTTTGCTCTTGGTTGATGGTTCTTTCACCCGGCCTTTGTTGCATGCATTTGTTAGTTCTTCCTAAAATACAAAATCTACACTACAACTGTCATTGGGTTGCCTCCCAACCAACACCTTACTTAATGTGGTCGCACGACTCAAAATATTTTCAAACATCCTTCAAATCCACCGAGGTCTTGTGACGTGCAAATTCGCCACCCCAATAATGTTTTTTCCGCTGACCATTTACCAAAAAAGTGTCCGTTGAACTCATATCATTCAATTCTATGGCTCCGTGATGTTTCACGCTGACCACAACAAAAGGGCTCGACCAACGAGATTTAATCTTTCTAGGAAAAAACTTCAATCATGAATTGAACAACAAAACTTATTGCCCTGGTTCGAACTCTTTTAATTGAATGTGCTTGTCATGCCACCTCTTTGTTTTTTCTTTATACAGTTTCGCATTCTCATATGCATGTAATCGAAACTCTTCAAGCTCATTTAGTTGTAGCAACCTCTTCTCTCCAGCCAAGTCCCCATCCATATTCAACTTCTTTATTGCCCAATATGCCTTGTGCTCAAGCTCGACGGGAAAGTGACATGCTTTCCCATACACTAATCTATATGGAGAAGCACCTATGGGGTTTTGTATGCTGATCGGTACGCCCATAATGCATCGTCCAACTTCCCTGCCCAATCTTTTCTATTTGCACTCACAGTTTTCTCAAGGATTTGCTTAACCTCTCGATTTGAAACCTCCACTTGACCACTCGTTTGTGGTCCATAAGTAGTGGAGAACTTATGCTTGACCCCATATTTGGACAGAACATTTTTTAGCAATTTGTTACAAAAGTGTGTTCCTCCATCACTTATTAACACCTTTGGAGTTCCAAAGCGTGTGAAAATATGCTTCTTTACAAAACTTACCACTACATTTGCATCATTAGTAGGAAGAGCAATGGCCTCAATCCACTTAGACACATAATCAACTGCAACCAAAATGTACTTTGGCCATTAGAATATGGAAATGAGCCCATGAAATCAATTTCCCACACATAAAATAGCTCTACTGCCAAAATATTTTGCAACGGCATCTCATTCCTCTTTGTGATTGTACTTGTTCTTTGACACATGTCACAATTTTTGACAAAAACATGTGCTTCATTAAATAGTTTTGGCCAGTAAAAATCTGATTGTAAAACCTTTTGTGTTGTTCTGTCTTTACCATGATGACCTTCATAAAGAAAAGCATGACAGTCATGCAATATTGCATTCATCTCTTCTTCAGGGATGCACCTTCTTACCAATTGATCTGCACATTGCTTGTATAGAAAAGGTGCGTCTCACATGTAAAATCTCACATCATGTAAAAATCTTCTTCTTTTATCAGCCGTGAATTCTGGTGGAGTCACCCCACTTGAAATAAAATTTATATGATCTGCATACTATGGGGTTTCATCCGACGTAATGGCTAGTAGATGTTCATTAGGAAATGTTTCTTTGATTGATTCCCCTTCAGTTACATGGCTTCGGTTTACCAACCTGGACAAATGTCACGACCCCAATCCCGGTCGTGATGGCGCCCAACACAATGCTAGGCAAGCCCGACCATATTATCTCTTAACCAACCATTTATTAATTCCAGTTAATCAAATTAAACTTTAACAGCAACTGCTCATATCAAAATGATAAACGCAATAGTAAAAACATACAAAATACGGTCCCAACCAAATCGTGGTGTCACAAGTATGAGCCTCTACAGAGTAAACATCCTAATACAAACAAGTCTAAGCAGAATGGAAGCAACAAAATAATAAAAAGGAAGAGGT
>JASVEL010007604.1:0-132500 GCA_032618575.1 Nicotiana noctiflora
AGGATGGAAAGCGATCGAAATCGCTATTGAAAATTGATACAAAAATCAATAATGTGAAATTGTGAAAGGAGACAGCAGGAGAGTTTGCAACCTGCGGGGCACTGATTGCCCCTTTGTTTGACTACTTGTGCTTTACGTGATTGATTGGTTATTGTTAAATTGGTTGATCGTAGAAAGTGCTTTGTGTTGAGAATTATTTGAAATCAGGAAAATGTGGAAACATGGTTGGCTGGCTTAATTAATTGTTGATGTAATTCAATGGCTTGAGTTTACTTGGGACAAAGTTTGTCCATACATGCCAATACAATTCAAGTGTACTGACGTCCCTTTTTCCGGGGACGCTACATTCGTGTTATGATTGTAGGTGGATCAGTAGCAGGCACTTCAGCTCATCGGCAGTAGTGTCCTTCTCCTTCCACTGCCCGTTTTGGTGAGCCCCTTTCTTCCTTGGGGCCCTGTGTGGTTCATGCCACTTTTGTTTAGATTTCATTTTGGTTTTGTAAGGTATAGCCGAAGCCTTGTTACCGGCAAGTATTGTATTCCCCTTTTTGTATCCTAGAGGCTCTGTAGACATGTAAACTGTGCGACTCCAGTCTTATGTATATGTATTGTGTTATGTCGGGCGTTGTAAAAATTGCAAACTTGTTAATGAATCAATCGTATGGTTTTATTTGTTTAATGTGAAATCATTTATGATTAGTAAGATATTTGGTAAATGAAAATCAATCAGCACAGGGGTAACGCGTGGGAATGAAAGGCACCCAGGTCCGCTTGACTAGGGCAACCCGGTCAGGCGCCGGTCATGTTCCCCGATTTGGGGCATGACAGTTCTGTTAGGTTCTTAGTAGCAATCGGCGACCTTTTCTTCTTTTACTTCACATAGCTTTTCGTCTCCTTGATAGCTGGTGTCACACCTCCCTTTTTTACTACCCCAAATACTTAAAAGCGTATAAATACACTTGTAGGGTATACCCCGACGCTCAAATATCCGATACGGATAAAATAACGTAAGGGAAGGAGTTTTTCCAATTTAAGGACAATCGGTTCGGGATTTTATTAGAGATTAATCGGAGTCGCCACTTGGGAATGACAATGGTGTCCCAAGTCACCGGTTAATCCCGAATCCGAGGAATTTTGACTCTTATAAATGTCTGCGAAGCAGAGATCCGGATAAGGAACTCTGTTAACCCGGGAGAAGGTGTTAGGCACTCCCGGATTCCGTGGTTTTAGCACGGTCGCTCCACTGTCGTTTTTGACTTTTGTTTGACTCAATTATAGGTTTTAACAACATAATGTGCTTTTACGTTAAATATCATTTTTTAGGAATTTGCGACATTGCGGAAGCACGCCTCGAGTCATACCGCAACCAGTACGCCTATGACTTTTGGTGTATTTCGGCGTTGCCGAGATTTGGATTTGAGTCGCACCAAGTGCACACTCGTTCATAGGAAGTTATATTAAAATCGTGCCCTAAAGTAACGTCTATCGGCTTTTAAATCTTTTGGGAGAAGCTATGGAATTGGCTATTAGCTTTCCCGGGTCTATTTGTGTTATATCATTACTAAATGGGGGCCCCGGTGTTTGTTATTCGGGCGAGGCTCGTCCCAATTTTCATTTAAGGATTTAATACTAGTATTTGACTATGTTTTCTACATTTGTTCTTTCCTTAATCGTATTCACCAATAGGTATTCCAGGCCCGTCGAGTTTGGTTATTTAATTGGGCACTGGTTTTCTTTTCATTTACATTCGATCTGTCCGGGTACTCGAAACCCAGGCTATTTGACTTCTTCCTGCTGGCTTCGTTAACTTGATACAGCGATTCAGGCCCATAACATACACTGAGCTTAAATTAAATAACAATTGCAGTGGTTGAAGTAGAAGAACAGAGATATACATTTGAAACAAAAGGCATTTTTATTTATTCAGTAAACAAATCAATACATCAATTTATCAAATGTCAACCATAAATCAATTACTGGTTTCCATATATTAGGACTAATATGCTGCTTCTTATTATATTAGCGTTTGAGGTCAATACTGAATCTGAGAAGGTGATTTATATAGGAAAACTTGAAGAATGGCTAACCTAATTAACTATGAATCTAGACTAATTAATTGACTATACACATCATTACATTACTAGCTAAACAATTTAACACTACAAACATGGTTCGAATTAAACTGCTTTAATATCCAGTTACCTCTTTCTATAGCCTGCTACAGATCTTTATTCCTGATTCTCGAATTTAGACTAACTACATTAACAACGATTATTCAGTCTGATTATTCCATGGTTCGACTTTAAATATCTACAGGTGAATGACTCAAAGATTCATGCATAATTATACTACTGATTCCATTATGACTCGTTTTATTATCAGGTTATTAGCCCAAATCATGAATGAATCACTGCTTGACCTAACGTTTACTATCTATGCTTGAGAGACGACAAACACGTGATTATGATTGATGAAGCTACTGTGAGTGAATGATTAATGATCCAGAAACTATTTTTACCTAACTTATGTTTTAGAGTTTTCTACCTATTTAATCTATGTGATTTATGCTACTTACTACTACTACTATTCTACTGCTATTACATTGTTTCTGTTTTTGTCTTTCTACTGCTACATATTACATTGATCTAAGCTATAAATGCTGAAACTAATTAAAGAGACAACATGAGATCATAACAGGGGAATTTAAAAAAAGGGGGGCTTCATTTCATTGTTTCAGCAGTTACATCTTCAGTGGAAAAAGGAATGTACCTGGATCACGAAGAAAACTCAATGAGTCTAAGGGGACAGAAGCAAGTAATCAGCAATGGTTCACACAAGGCAATGCAACAGTGAGATGAATAAAGCACAGCAACACAGCAACACAGCAACAACAATATGAGAGAAACCCAGCAGATAATCGAACAGGAACCCAGAAAAACAGATTAAACCCACAAGCTTTCCACACCCGGAATTTCCAGAAATGATTACTGTTAAATTGCTATGTTTTTCCTAGTATTTCTTCTCAATAATTAGCCTAAAGATGAATTTCAGATTGCTCAGAAATTGGAACCCCCATTCAGCCCCATTCTTAGAGGTATATATAGATATTTTTTAGGGCTGAAAACTTGGGGAGGAAGTATGGGATTAATCCCACTTCCCCCCTCCTAAATTTATGAATTATGCACTTTAGCCCCTATTTCTGTTATGAAAAACCCTTCCAACATGTGCTGGAAGGTTCTAAAAGATTCCTTTTAGGGCCTTTTACTAGTATGACCTTAGGGGTTTGAGATTTTTACAGATTTCCCATTTTTAGGAGACCATTATACCCCTAAATCTCTGCAAAATTGCAGAAATCAGAAGCATAAGTGTCCCTATTACCCTCCTAAGTTGTAACTATTTACTATTCTACCTTTTTAATTCCCAATTGTGCCCTTAAGGGCACTGCTGATTTACCAGCTTACCTAGGGCAGATTTCAGCTTGTTTTGCACCTATTTAACTAATAGCCAACCCTGGCATTAGTATTTAAGGGCTGGCCAGATTTATTTTAAGAAACTATTTCAGTTTTAGCCACTTTTAATCTAATTCCAGTCAATTAAGACCAAATTATTTCAATTTAAAGCTAATTGCAGGACTAGCCTGCTTTATTATTATGTTTAGACTATTTAAAACTTAGCCGGTCTCAAGTTGAGACTTGGCTTTGGCTATTAAGGCCAATTACTGAACATTTGGGCCCAAAACCATTTGCAGGTTTGGCCATTTCATGCTCAGGGCTCTAAAGAGAGCCTGGGCTAGTCTGCATTTGCAGACATAGCCCCTTTTGCACAACCAGCCACTGTTAACAGTGAGCTGTGTGTTAGGGCTTATAGAATTGGTCAACCCCTTGCAAGGTTGACCATTTTTAGGCCAATTATTTAACTTATAGCCTAATTTTGTTCATTTTCAATTTTAACCTATTTAAAAACTAGCCATTTTCATGGAACCTAATACTAACAGCTATAACCAATTCACCTAGGGTTCAAAACAGTGTTAATCAAACACTTACACTCAACCAGAACCAATAAAACTAAATCAATTTCAACATGGATTGCATATTAGGACACATAAGATCAAACAAAATGTAATAATCAACCAAAACTCAGAGAAGGCAATTGATATGGTTGAATTTCAGTTGATTAATTCACATTATCTAATTTTATGAGACAAAGTATGAATTCATGTTAATTAAGACCTAATTACTACCAGTTCAAGTCACATGAAAGTTTGAACAACTCAGAATCACCAAGGTTCAGGGCAAAAACATGCTTAGAATGTTAAACTCTAAGGAACAGCAAGTAGTAGATGAAACAGAATTCATTTAAGCCCAGAGTACACACAATAGCATAGGCATGTTAGCTAATATATCTTTTCAAGTATTAATCCTAGCTTTATGTACACATGTGAAAAGTGAAAAAATGAGAAACAAGAGAGATATGGAGAAGCAAAGAAGATCATGCAAAAGTGACAAGAGAAAGATCAAGGAATCAGAAACCAATATTAAGACAAAAGACACCTTAATTCATATGCCAAACTAAACAGGTGTAATATATATGAGAGATAAGGAACACAAGGAGATGAGCAGTCAAACAGAGAGCATAGATGAACAAATTAAAACCTAAAACTAATATAAATGCATGACAGATAAGATGAAGATGATGGAGAAACAGTGACAAAAGAAACAAGAAAGACCAACCACGATACTTCAAAAGCAACTTAATGTAAAGATGAGAAGAGAATGAAGTTAAACTACTATCAAAACTATGCATTCATGATAATGGGAGAAAGCTGGACTGTAAAAGCTAAACAGATCCGAAGACTACAATATCTACAAGATGGAGGAAACAAAGGGAATTCAAAGTGACTCTTATGACTTAACATGATTGGTAACAAACAATTATGAAGATGGACAAGATGAAAAAGAAGCCTAATTCCATCATAGATCATTAAAGCCAAAGGCAACAAGAGTGGCCACAGTAACTTGAACTTAATTTTAAATAGCAAATACAGATTAAAGATCATGCTTTTGCAGTGAATCAAATCTCAACAATCAAAATGACAAGGGAAAGATGAAATTTCTGAACTTGTAGTAGAGAACCATAAAAACAGGACAATTAATCAGATAAAATTCCATTATTAACAGGCTCAAAAGAAACAGGCAAAGAAACCTTATGATTAATCATTAGAGAAACATGCAAGAGATGTGAAACAAAAGAAGAGACAATTATATAGGAACCTTATAACTAACATGCGAAGCATAAACTAAGAATCTACAGGATAGAAAGAAGACATGCTGAGATATTCAAGATAAGAGAAACACAGATGAAAGCAAAGAAACAAAGACAATATGACTAACACAGGATTTCAAACCCTCAAAAATAACAAAACAGAAGAGATGATCATAATAATAAGCAAGCAACAAACACAGAGGGAGAGGAAACGCTTAACATGAGAAAATAAACAGAAAAGTCTTAGGCTAGCATGTGAAACAACTAATCAGTATAGCAGAGCCAACAATTAACAAAGTAAAGTAACAAAAGAAATATGAACTACAGAACTATGGGGAACATAATCAAACAGCAACAAATCACGAACGCAAACTAAAATCAGAAAAGACATAGAAGACATGCTAAACACAAAAAAAAAATCAAACAAATAACAGACAAGGGAAGGGACTTAGCTTGCGGGGTCTGTCCCCCAAGCTTCCTAAATCACCTTATTTCACTCTCTTTTCACTCTCTGATTCTCTAGCCTTTCTTCTTGTTTCCTTTCTTTATTCGTTCATGTCTCTCCTTTTTTTTCGATTTTCTTTTCTGACTTTTCTTCTAAGGCTTAAAGACTAAGCCTTTTTGATTTCAGCTTGAAGAGGGGTGTCTGGGTGAGGGTAAAGAACGGATCTTGATTGGGGGTTGAATTTGGGGTCGCCGGAGTTAGGGTTCCGACGACCTTATTTGGAATATTCGAGACGATGTGGGAAGATTCGACGGATGAGAGTGATATGGGTGGACAGATCAAGTCAAGACGAATCGAATGGCATTGGTTTGACGGGGATCCTCATTGTTTGGGTGGTCACCGGCGAGGATTCCGGTGACCGGAGTTTGGAAGAATGGTTGGTTTTCTGGAGTTTCTGGGTGTGGTTTTAGATGGAGAATAAGGAAAGGGTGGTTTGGGGTATGAGGTATGGCCGGAGACCACCGTGGAAGGTGGTGGCCTCCATGGCCGATGATGTCTGAAGAAGACGAAGCATGAGAGAAGAGGCGGCTGTCTATTAGGGTTAATGTAAAATGGGCGAGAATTTTCGGACAAAGGCATTATATAGCCATTGAATCCGAGGTAATCTCATCCGTTCAAATGATCAAGATCAACGGCTCACACGCACGTTACTAAAACGGCGTCGTTCGATTGTTTATGAGACTAAGGCCATCAACCGTTAGATCAATTAGAATGGACGGCTGAGATCACTCCTATCTTAATTAATTAAAACCTAAATTCAACTAAATATCCCAGCCGTTAGATCAACGAGGTTGGACGGCTGGGATCAAGTCCATTAGAGGCCTGGACCGGGTTTCCTTTGGGCTTAGGGACTGGGCCAGCCATTTGAATCACATTTGGCCCAGATTTATTACACCACATATATTTTTTGTATTTTCCGATTTTAATGATTTTTATGTATTTTCTTTTTATATTTTTTTTTCTTTTTCTTTTATGAAAAATTACAAAACCTAATTTCCTATTTACTCTAATTTTCTAGTATTTTTTGCAATTTTTCTGCTATTTTTCTTTATTTTCTCCTATTTAAACTATTTTGCTAATTTTCTAATTAACTAAACTAACAAATTAATTACTACTATTTTTTTGATTTTTTCTAATTTTTTACTTATTCAAACACACAAAAATATAACTAATTTCAAACAAAGCAAGTAATTGCACTCAAAAACATTTTATTTTAATTTTGGAATTTAAATGCTTAGTGCAAAAATCACGTGCTCACAGCTGCCCCTCTTTGCTCGGGAACACGAAGAGTTTCAGTGCAAAGACAAGTGAGCGATAATGAGAGATTTTTGCACATCGGCATATTCCGTGAAAGCATTTTTGAAAACCTTTTGACCGCACCCTGCTTTAGAGGTTGCCTACATATCCTGGGCTAAACATGAATCAGGTCAGTGTAGTTCGGGAAGGTCTGGCAGTTTAAAAACTACCAGACTCACTGTTGCATTGACACTGTTGAGACCTGCTGACTTACTCCTTATTACACCGGGGGGGGAAATGTAAAATGAAGAAGCTATTCTAAGCTATGATCCTACAATTACAATCGTTCCTAATCTAGCTTTTGCTCTTCTTCCCTTTCCGGTGATGCAGAATCTTCCTTTTTTGTTGATTTTCTTCGATGCTGGCTCTCTTTTTTTGTTGATTTTTCTTTTCTTGTTGACTCTCTTTTTTGTTGATTTTCTTGTTTTTCTTGATCTCGAAACTGAACCTGCTTAAAACAAAACAACAAACTACCTCTTTTTTTTCTTTTTCTGCCCCTAACAGAATTTAAACGTGCAATGCGAATGCAGAAAATATTCCCGTATTAGAAGGTGGGCGCCTAACGGAAATTAAACGTGCAATGCGAATGCAGAAAATATTCCCGTATTTGAAGGTGGGCACCTAACAGAAATTAAACGTGCAATGCGATGCAGAAAATATTCCCGTATTTGAAGGTGGGCGCCTAACAGAAATTAAACGTGCAATGCGATGCAGAAAATATTCCCGTATTTGAAGGTGGGCGCCTAACAGAATTTAAACGTGCAATGCGAATGCAGAAAATATTCCCGTATTTGAAGGTGGGCGCCTAACAGAATTTAAACGTGCAATGCGATGCAGAAAATATTCCCGTATTTGAAGGTGGGCGCCTAACAGAATTTAAACGTGCAATGCGAATGCAGAAAATATTCCCGTATTAGAAGGTGGGCGCCTAACGGAATTTAAACGTGCAATGCGAAATGTATTCCCGTATTAGAAGGTGGGCGCCTAACGGAATTTAAACGTGCAATGCGATGCAGAAAATATTCCCGTATTAGAAGGTGGGCACCTAACAGATTTAAACGTGCAATGCGATGCGCAGAAATGTATTCCCGTATTAGAAGGTGGGCGCCTAACAGAATTTAAACGTGCAATGCAGAAATGTATTCCCGTATTAGAAGGTGGGCGCCTAACAGAATTTAAACGTGCAATGCAGAAATGTATTCCCGTATTAGAAGGTGGGCGCCTAACAGAATTTAAACGTGCAATGCAGAAATGTATTCCCGTATTAGAAGGTGGGCGCCTAACAGAATTTAAACGTGCAATGCAGAAATGTATTCCCGTATTAGAAGGTGGGCGCCTAACAGAATTTAAACGTGCAATGCAGAAATGTATTCCCGTATTAGAAGGTGGGCGCCTAACAGAATTTAAACGTGCAATGCAGAAATGTATTCCCGTATTAGAAGGTGGGCGCCTAACAGAATTTAAACGTGCAATGCAGAAATGTATTCCCGTATTAGAAGGTGGGCGCCTAACAGAATTTAAACGTGCAATGCAGAAATGTATTCCCGTATTAGAAGGTGGGCGCCTAACAGAATTTAAACGTGCAATGCAGAAATGTATTCCCGTATTAGAAGGTGGGCGCCTAACAGAATTTAAACGTGCAATGCAGAAATGTATTCCCGTATTAGAAGGTGGGCGCCTAACAGAATTTAAACGTGCAATGCGATGCAGAAAATATTTCCGTATTTGAAGGTGGGCGCCTAACAGAATTTAAACGTGCAATGCGAAATGCAGAAAGTATTCCCGTATTAGAAGGTGGGCGCCTAACAGAATTTAAACGTGCAATGCGATGCAGAAAATATTCCCGTATTAGAAGGTGGGCACCTAACAGAATTTAAACGTGCAATGCGAAATGCAGAAAATATTCCCGTATTAGAAGGTGGGCGCTAACAGAATTTAAACGTGCAATGCAGAAATGTATTCCCGTATTAGAAGGTGGGCGCCTAACAGAATTTAAACGTGCAATGCAGAAATGTATTCCCGTATTAGAAGGTGGGCGCCTAACAGAATTTAAACGTGCAATGCGATGCAGAAAATATTCCCGTATTAGAAGGTGGGCACCTAACAGAATTTAAACGTGCAATGCGAATGCAGAAAATATTCTCGTATTAGAAGGTGGGCACCTAACAGATTTTAAACGTGCAATGCATAAATGTATTCCCGTATTAGAAGGTGGGCGCCTAACAGAATTTAAACGTGCAATGCAGAAATGTATTCCCGTATTAGAAGGTGGGCGCCTAACAGAATTTAAACGTGCAATGCAGAAATGTATTCCCGTATTAGAAGGTGGGCGCCTAACAGAATTTAAACGTACAATGCAGAAATGTATTCCCGTATTAGAAGGTGGGCGCCTAACAGAATTTAAACGTGCAATGCAGAAAAATATTCCCGTATTAGAAGGTGGGCGCCTAACAGAAATTAAACGTGCAATGCGATGCAGAAAAATATTCCCGTATTAGAAGGTGGGCACCTAACAGAATTTAAACGTGCAACGCGAATGCAGAAAAGTATTCCCGTATTAGAAGGTGGGCACCTAACAGAAATTAAACATGCAATGCAAATGCAGAAAATATTCCCTCAACCTGAGGACTGGGGAGTGGCTTTTAAAAGATGTTACCTTCCTCTTTTTGGTATTTTCTTTTACCAACTTATCTCTTGCCTGTGAATTTCTCCACGTATTCGGCAGACTTTCTCTTTTTGGTATTTTAAATTTTCCACATTGGTCACATTCACTTTAAAGTGATTAGTGACAATTTGTTCCTGCATGAAACAAAATTTATTAGATATAAACTGCTGGCAACTGGCATCCGCCGTCCCCACTTCTTATTGCTTCCTTTGTTTTTGCTTTCTCATGTTGCATGGCTTTCAACTTCTTGTCTCTTGCAGACTCTTTTTGTATTTTTCTCATATCTTCATTTTTGTTTTGTTTTCTTTTCTTTGGCCATGTTTGCCAAGCTTCTTTATTCCTTTTCCCAAATCTTCTATCCTTTCTGATCCAGTGTTGTTTCAACTTCCGTTATCAGGAGCTGGTAGTTAGCTCTCAAAAGGGTAAACAATGAAATGCAGAAAAAATGAAAGAAAGGTAAGGGTATTTTGGAGAGATGACAGAACTTATCTGGGTATTTGCTGGCTGATTCCGCTGACCATGCCATGTATTTAAACTCTGACCCAGTTCGTTCCAATCATTATCCTGACTCCGAATTGCCTTTGACCCAAAACCGATACTCTTTTTTGTTGCCTCTTCTCCTTTTGATAGTCCTCACGATCGCCTTACGGTGCCTCGAAAGGTTTTCACCAATAAGACTCTCTCATTTATTCTCTCAACCTCACAATCGTCTCACAGTGCCGGTTAAGGTTTTCACCGATGAGACTCTCTCATTTTATTTCTCTCAAACTCACAGTCGCCTCACAGTGCCGGCTAAGGTTTTCACTGATGAGACTCTCTCATTTTTTTTTATTTTTTCCATTTTTCCTTTTTGTATTTTATTTTCTGTTCCACGGGTATTGTCCGATACTTCGCTCCTCTTTCGTTGTATTTGTTATCATTTCAAAATTGATCAGAAGGTCTTTCTTTGGACTGTAACGTGGCTTTTGGACGGGTTAAGAAAGAAAGATATAAAGGCTCAAAATTTCAACGAGGGTTAAAAATATTTACAACTCTCGGAATTATTAAAACATAACTTCTGCCCCAGTTTCAATGTGTGGGGAATTTTTGGATTTTTCCTTTATTGTGACTGAACCTCAGAGAGGCTGCCTACGTACCCTTTCGGGATCAAGTCAGACGTAGTTCATCCAACTTTATAAGTTAGATGGATTTCTTTTTGACTTTTTTCCCGATTTTTGTCTTTTTCTTTTTTTTTTATCATTTTTTTTATTTTTCATTTCATTTTTCATTTTTTTTTTCATTTTTCCATCATTCCATTTTTCATTCGGGCAATTTCGATCTTATTGCACTAGAGCGATTCCGAGAGAGGGATATGAAAGAATTCATTCATTAAGGCTCAAAGGGGTTATCAATGGATAAAGTGTTTAGATAGAGAATAAAATGCCTTCGTCATTTCAATTCCAAAATCACAACAAAATACAAAACATATAATTGAAAAGGAATCATACATAGTATCTTTTGACTGCATCTGAATTGATAGCAGTCTCTACGCACTTTCCTTCAACATCTGTTAAATATAATGCTCCATTGGTCAACACCCGTGATACCACGAACGGTCCCTGCCAATTCGGCGCAAACTTGCCTTTTGCCTCTGCCCAATGCGGTAAGATACGCCTCAAAACAAGCTGTTCGACTTCAAACCTTCGAGGTCGTACCTTCTTATTATATGCTCTGGCCATTCTTCGCTGATACAACTGCCCATGGCAGACTGCGGCCAATCTCTTCTCATCAATCAAATTCAACTGTTCTAACCGGGCCTTTACCCATTCATCGTCATCTATCTCAGATTCGGCTATAATTCGCAATGACGGTATTTCTATCTCTGCGGGTATAACAGCCTCTGTTCCATACACCAGGGTATAAGGTGTGGTTCCGATAGAAGTACGTACCGTCGTGCGGTAACCCATGAGAGCAAAAGGTAACTTTTCGTGCCACCGCCTGGATCCCTCCACCATTTTTCGGAGAATCTTCTTGATGTTCTTATTTGCTGCTTCTACTGCACCATTCGCCTTTGGCCTGTAAGGTGTGGAATTGCGGTGTGTGATCTTAAACCTTTCACAGACTTCCGCCATGAGATGACTGTTTAAATTGGCTCCATTGTCTGTGATGATCACCTTGGGGATTCCAAATCGGCATATGATATTCTCGTGCACAAAATCCACCACCGCTTTCTTCGTCACCGCCTTGAATGTCTTAGCTTCAACCCACTTGGTGAAATAATCAATTGCAACCAGGATGAACCTGTGCCCATTAGAAGCGGCTGGATCTATTGGGCCGATGACATCCATGCCCCAAGCAACAAAGGGCCAAGGTGCTGACATTGTGTGCAACTCGTAAGGCGGGGAGTGGATCAGATCCCCATGTACCTGGCATTGATGGCATTTCTTTACATACCTGATACAATCGCGCTCCATCGTGAGCCAGTAGTACCCAGCTCTCAAAATCTTCTTTGCTAAAACATATCCGCTCATGTGGGGTCCGCATACTCCAGCATGTACTTCAATCATGATTTCATTTGCTTGTCGTGCATCCACACATCGCAATAAACCCAGATCTGGTGTTCTTTTGTATACCACTCCTCCACTGAAGAAAAATCCATTGGCTAGACGCCTGATGGCTCTCTTCTGATCTCCAGTGGCTTGCTCCGGCTATTTGCCAGCTTTCAAGTATTCTCTAATATCATGATACCACGGCTCTCCATCCGACTCTTCTTCCACAGCGAAGCAATAAGCATTCTGATCTCGGACTTGGATCTGGAGCGGATCTATATATGTCTTGTCCGGATGATGCAACATAGAGGACAATGTGGCCAAAGCATCTGCAATCTCATTGTGCATTCTTGGGATGTGCTTGAATTCTATAGACTGGAATCTTTGAGACAACTCGTGCAAACAATACCGATACGGTATCAATTTCAAATCTCGTGTCTCCCATTCCCCTTGAATTTGGTGTACCAAGAGATCCGAGTCACCCATGACCAAAATCTCTTGAATACCCATGTCAATTGCCATCCTTAATCCCAAGATGCATGCCTCATATTCGGCCATATTGTTGGTACAGAAAAATCGAAGCTGAGCTGTGACGGGATAGTGTTGACCCGTACTTTAAATAAGTACCGCTCCGATACCAACGCCCCTACTGTTGACGGCTCCGTCAAAGTACATTTTCCATCCTGATCTCTCCTCCTGCTCCATCTCCTCGACAAGCATTGCCTCTTCATCCGGGAAATATGTTTTCAATGGCTCATATTCATCATCCACTGGATTTTCGGCTAAGTGGTCCGCAATAGCTTGTGCCTTCATTGCCGTACGAGTTACATAGACAATGTTGAAATTCTGTGAGCAGAATCTGCCATTTGGCCAATCTTCCCGTAGGCATAGGCTTCTGAAATATATACTTCAGAGGATCCAGCCGTGATATCAAGTACGTGGTGTATGCTGACAAATAATGCTTTAGCTTCTGAGCTACCCAAATCAATGCACAACAAGTTCTTCCCAGTTGGGTATACTTCACCTCGTAGGATGTAAACTTTTTGCTGAGGTAGTAGATGGCTTGTTCTTTCTTGCCTGTCTCATCATGTTGCCCCAGTACACAACCGAAAGAGTTATCTAGCACCGTCAGATACAAAATCAAAGGTCGCCCTGGTTCTGGAGGTACTAATACCGGAGGATTGGCCAAATATTCCTTGATCTTGTCAAAGGCTTCCTGACATTCGTCGGTCCATTTCACTGCTGCATCTTTCTTCAACAACTTGAAGATCGGCTCGCATGTTGATGTCAATTGAGCAATGAACCGACTAATGTAATTCAACCTTCCTAATAAGCTCATGACCTCTTTCTTGTTCTTCGGCGGAGGTAGACTTTGAATAGCCTTGATCTTTGATGGATCCAGTTCAATACCTCGCCGACTCACAATAAACCCCAGTAGTTTTCTCGAAGGTACTCCAAAAGCACACTTCGCCGGATTGAGCTTTAGATTGTACCTCCGGAGTCTTTGGAAAAACTTCCTCAAATCTTTCACATGATCAGGTTGTTTTCTGGACTTTATGATGACATCATCCACATATACTTCAATTTCTCGATGCATCATATCATGAAACATTGTGGTCATTGCCCTCATGTAAGTTGCCCCAGAATTCTTTAATCCAAACGGCATTACTCTGTAACAGTACGTTCCCCAAGGTGTAATGAAGGCAGTTTTCTCAGCATCTTCTTCGTCCATCAGGATCTGGTGATAGCCTGCATAACAATCCACAAACGAACCGATTTCATGCTTGGCGCAATTATCGATCAATATGTGAATGTTTGGCAATGGGAAGTCATCCTTCGGACTAGCTTTGTTGAGGTCTCTATAGTCTACACACACTCTGGTTTTGCCGTCTTTCTTCGGGACCGGCACAACATTTGCCAACCAGGTGGGGTATTTGGTAACTCTTATGACCTTTGCCTCGAACTGCTTATTCACCTCTTCTTTTATCTTCACGCTAATGTCCGTTTTGAATTTCCTCGGCTTTTGTTTCACCGGCCGGCATTCAGAATAGATAGGCAACTTATGTACTACCAAATCAGTGCTAAGTCTGGGCATGTCATCATAGGACCAGGCAAAGATGTCCTTAAATTCATGTAACAACCTTATCAATTCATCCCTGAGGGGTGCCTCCAAATGCACACTAATCTTTGTTTCTCGGACATCATCTTTGCTCCCCAAGTTTACAGATTCTGTATCACACAGATTCGGCTTGGGTTTTTCCTCGTATTGTTTCATGTCCTTACTTATTTCCTACAGGGCTTCCTCATCCTCACATTCTATTTCACTATCTTCCTCGATTTCCTGTATAGTAACGTGATTGTCGGAACTGGGTCTAGAATCCTTCACGCATGGCATGGCATTGGAATCAACACATGCAAAACTGTACAAAACGAAAAAATAAGGAAAAATAAGGCAAGAGTGAAGAAAAAGGAAAAACTGCATTTTATTGATAAAAGAATGAACAATGTTCGGGATACATGGTGATTTTTTTTTTCATGAGGGGAATGGGGAAACTATAGAATAACAACTTTCGGGGAAGCAATGATGAAATTTTGAGCTAACTACCAAGACTCCTTCCGGATAAGGAAAGGAGTAGCTTCCCAATTGTTCAATGTGACTCCAGGCCCCACAAATTGCACGTCCATTCTGCTCGTGCCTTCCCCTGCTTCAATCGTATTCACCTCCCAAAACATTTTTGCAAAACCAAACATTTCTTCATCAAGTTGGGTCTCAATGCACTTTGTTGCAGCAGATGGTTGATATTTTGTACCAGGCCTGATAAAGATGTCGGATAATTTGGGTATGGGTTTGGGCAAGGTCCAGTTTTTCTTGGCTTTAGAGGCTCTTTGGATATCGGCAAAGGTGGGTTTGAACCCTAAGCCGAATGTACCTTTATTCTTCGGAAGCTGAATTGGTTGAATGACTCCCTGCAGTGTTTTGCCTAATCCCCTCCCCGGTGCAAATCCGTTTCTCAGCATTTCTCTGGCCACCATTACAGCAGTTGGTGCCAACATCGGGGTTGGTAACTTTTCTCCTTCAGCAACTTTGTTCACTACTATAGCATCCGTCACTTGGTAGACCCAAGGACCCCTATCCCCATCAGTACCGTCAAAAGGTGCTACCACATTACAAGTATTTTCCTCCCCGTGTACGACAATCTCTTGCTGTTCCCACTCAAACTTGACCATCTGGTGCAGAGAAGATGGTACCGCCTTGGCCGCATGAATCCAGGGTCGACCTAACAGCAAGTTATATGATACGGCAATGTCGAGCACCTAGAACTCCATCGTAAAATCAACGGGACCGATGGTCACTTCCAAAATAATATCTCCTAACGTGTTCTTACCTCCGCCGTCAAACCCTCTCACATTGATACTGTTTCTCCGGATTCTGTCCGGGCTAATGTTCAGCTTCCCTAAAGTTGACAGCGGGCAAATATTCGCGCTCGATCCATTGTCAATCAATACCCTGGTCACGACCGACTCTTCACTCTTTACTGTAAGGTACAATGCTTTATTGTGTTCAGTTCCCTCCACCGGCAGCTCCCTATCAGAGAAAGTGATCCTATTAGACTCGAAAATTTTGCTGGTAATCTTCTCCAAGTGACACACTGAAATCTTCTCCGGAACATGAGCCTCATTTAGAATCTTCATAAGAGCCTTCCGGTGCTCTTCCGAATGTATCAACAAAGATAGCAAAGAAATTTGGGCCGGGGTCTTTCTTAACTGCTCAACCACTGAGTACTCTTGTGACTTCATTTTCTTAAGAAATTCTTCTGCTTCCTCCTCCGACACTGGCTTCTTCAGTTGACTTTCTTTTACCGTTTTCATCTTTCTCAGTTCCTCTGGAGCAAAACACCTTCCAGATCGGGTGAGTCCATGTGTTTCGTTAATTTCACCAGAAATCTCTTTTCCCTTGTAAACTACCGCTACCTTGTTATAGTTCCAAGGCACAGTCTTTGTATTCACCACTGGCATTTGCACTACTGGTTTTATGATTACTGGCTCTGCACTTGCTCCTTTCACAGTCACGATCGTCTTTGCACCTGGAACTACCACCTTTAAACCTCCCACCACTACTGGCTTCGGTTTCTCAACAATTGCTTCCTCTTTCACAATTTCCTTCTCTAACTTGTCACTCGACTTTATCATCATGACAGCCTGAGATGGTTTTTGATTGCCATCACCCTGCACCAATTCTATCATATTCGTTTCGTGGTGATTCGGCAATGGATTCTGGGTAATGTTTGGGGTTTCGGGAGCCTGTACTTCAATTCTCCTCTCATCGATAAGATCTTGAATGGCATTCTTTAATTGCCAACACTTCTCAGTATCGTGGCCCAATGTTCCCGAACAATATTCACATCTGACAGAAGAATCAAGATTTTTTGGGGGTGGGTTTGGAACTTTTGGTGCAACTGGTCTCAACATCCCCAATTCTTTCAACCTGTGGTAAAGACTGGTATATGATTCTCCGAGAGGAGTGAATGTTTTTCTCGCTTTGTTTCTCCAATCAGCGTCCGGCCTGGGTCTATTCTGGTTTCGGTAAGGTTTAGGGGTTGGGTATGTGTTCTGGGTGTGGTATACATTGTGTGGAGCTTGAGGTCTCCACACGTGGGGTGGTGGTGGTGGGTAGGCTTGTGCTTGAGGGTGGTGGTAATGTGGGATAGTTGGTGGGTATGGTGGTGGTGGTGGGTTGTATGGGCTTGGTGTGTTGTAGGGGTTTGGCGGGTAAGATGGTGGTGGTGGATTATATGGAGTTGACGGGCTTGGTGGGTGTTGGCGGTAGGGTCTTGGTGGGTTATAATGTGGGTTGCGACTCCATGACCTACTTTCAATGGTTGCTACTTCTTCTTTCTTCTTCTTTCCCATCACTCCTCCGTTTCCACTCTGTATAGCTTGATTGGTGGCTTTGATAGCCGAAAAACTCATAATTTTGTTTGTCTTCAAACCTTCTTCTACAAAACTCCCCATTTTCACTACTTCATTAAAACTCTTTCCAATTGCTGACACTAGATGGCCGTAGTATGTTGGCTCCAAAGCTTGCAGAAAACAATCCACCATTTCCCCTTCTTTCATTGGCGGATTCACTCTAGCGGCCTGTTCCCTCCATCTAAAACCGTATTCTCTAAAGCTCTCTCCTGGCTTTTTCTCCATCTTGGTAAGGGATAACCTGTCGGGTATGATCTCCAAATTGTACTGGAAGTGACTAGCGAAAGCTTGCGCTAAGTCATCCCAAACAAACCATCTTGTATGGTCCTGTCGGGTATACCATTCTAGAGCTGATCCACTCAAACTTTGGCTGAAGTACGCCATCAACAATTCATCTCTACCTCCCGCGCCTCTCATCTTGCTACAGTATCCTCTTAGATGAGCTACCGGATCCCCGTGTCCGTTGTACATGTCGAACTTTGGCAACTTAAATCCCGCAGAAAGCTGCACCTCAGGAAACAAACACAGGTCTTTGTAGGCTACACTTACTTGCCCTCCCAGCCCTTGCATATTGCGGAAAGCATTCTCAAGACTCTTCACTTTCCGAGCCATCTCTTCCTGCCCGGCACTTGCTTCTATCATAGGAGCGTGAGACTCGTGTTGTCTGAAAGTCGGCTCCGGAGGGTAATAGTGAGGATCCTGGATATGAAACATCGGTTCACTAGCGGATTTATGGATAACAGCGGGCGGAGGTGCCACATATACAGGAGCGACTTGTGGTATCTGAGGTGGTGCCTGCTTGGCTGGAGGTGGTGGCATTTGGGAGGTGGAAGCATAGTAGTGAGGGTAGTCGGGGTAGGTGGAGGATGAGTTCATTGTTGGTGGCTCGGGGTTAGGATTGGCTGGAGGGACATATGCAGGGTTAGCGGGGTAGGCTGGTAGTGGTTGACCTCTTGACCAAGCCTGGTACATTTCAGCCATCTGCTGTCTTAACTTGTACATTTCTTCTTTCATCCCGGCCACATCCACGATCTCTTCTTCGTGAGCAGGGTCTACAATGGTCTCCTCGATCTCCTGGGATACAGCCTTTGTCATCTTTTTGGATCCGGTGTTGTATGAGTGGGTAGCCAGTATGCCAGTTGCCTAGAAAATCTGGACTCACAGACATCAACACCCGTTAGTTGTTAGCGCATGAATAAGATGTAACGACTTTAAAAGCAAATACATTTCCTCGAGTCGTTATGCATCATCCCGGCCGCTGCTCACTTCAATCATCATTTTTCTTTTTCCGCTCTTTTGTTTTCTTTCTTTCTTTTCTTCTTTTCTTTTCTTTTCTCTTTTGCTTTTTCTCTTTTCTTGCTCTTTCTCTTTTTTTCTTTTCTTTTCTTGCTTTTTCTTTCTCTTTTTTTTTTGTCGTTTTCATAATTACGTTCCTATTTATTTGCCTAGCGGATACAAAGAAATGACATAAAGTAAAAGAATTGCTAACAACACTTTGTTTTTTCATTGATAATTCAAAACCTTGATTACAAAGTGATGTTTGAGAAAAAGAAAAATAAAAGATGATGCATGACCTAAGAGTACATTAATGCACCTAGTGCCCGCGAGGCATCGTTCGGCCTTGCCGTGGGCCTATATGCTAAACCCCTTTGAAGCCGGTCCAGGTCGGCCATGACTTGTTGTACAAAAAACTTCACTGCAGATACAAAAGTCCCCCGAGACATATCTTCACAAAGCTGAGTCTTCCGGGTGATGTATTGGGCGATGCGAACAATCTTTTCTCTGATGACCCCTTTTTCTTGCAATAGACGGCTTATTTGCTGAGTGCGAGCATCCAAGGTGTGTTGGTTGTCCTTTCGCACCTGTTGCAGCTTCAATTCCAATCTAGCCATAGTCGTGTAGCAGTGCTCTCTTTCTTCTTCAAGATCTTTGATAATCTTGTTACTTTTGACTGTGGCTGAGATCATTTTCTTTCTAAGCTGAGCTATTTCAACATCATGCTTGCCTTGTAGCTGCCGGACCAGCTTGGCTCTTTCCTCGGCGTCTTTGTCCATTTGCTTCCGAGCCTTGACTAACTCTTTTTCCGCTACGTCCAAATCGAAGCTATAGTCGTTTACTTTCCGCCGGAGAATCTCAATTAACTTTTCATCTCGGGCTGAACGAACTGGGGTCTCGGATGCAATTTTCATTTGAGCTATTTGAGCCTTCAACACATCATTTTCTTTCTTCAGCTGTTTCTTTTCCGCTTCATCGGATGCTGCTTGTAAGCCGCTTTCGAAATGAAGATTTCTCAGTTTATCTTCCAACAGACTGATTTTGGCCTTATATTCTTTTTCCTTGGCCGCCCATTTCCGATTTTCCTCGGATTGCTCTATCGGGTCTTGCAAGTGAGGTCTCTTTGAAAGACGTTCGTGTTCAACCCCTCGTCGGTACCATGTGGAGTACCCAGGTGATATCTCCCCCTTTGCTCTATTCGGCACACAAGTATCAATCTTCAAATTTTGGCACTCATTCCAGATTTGCCGGATTTTTGCTTCCGGGAATTGCCCGTCCGGACCAATCTCCACAGCTTGCACACTGAGATCCCCATCTCTCGGAATAATCTGACACCGACCCAACTGTCGCAGGGCTCTGTATGGGGCATAGGGTTGTATACTCTTCAAACCCATGATCAAAAACGGCGATCCCTCCGTTGGCATGTATATCACCTCGTCAAGAGGTAACCAATCATACGTCCAATCAATTTGACCGTCAGTTAGTGATCGAAGATACACAATCCAACCTTGAACTCCTTCTGGCAACTTTACTTCCTTTGTCCTCACATTGAACTCCTCCAAACATGTCCGATCGGCCGAACCATAGCTCGAGAATGAAGGGTGGTGGCACAGATGCTCGATTATCCAGATTTGCAAGATCAAGTTACACCCCTCGAAGAAGCTAGCCCCCGCTTTGCACGCGGTCAGAGCACGATAAATATCCGCAACAATCATCGGGGCCAGCGTACAGTTTTCTTGTACTATCAGTGTGGTAGCTACCCCGGCGACTTTTATATTGATATGTCCATCCTTCCTCGGGAATACAACAACTCCGAGAAATGCCACCAAAAATGCGAACCTCCGGTGTTCTTCCCATTTCGTCCGGTTGGACTTGCAACATAGCTTGTTGGTAGGATCATTGAAACCCCCAACGTGTCCAAACCTATTGTAGATGAAGCTTAAAGAACAAAAATCGTTAGCCAAATCTTCATTATGAACATTCCGGGCAATTTTCAAAGAGTCGAGGAAGCGATGTACTGTCACCGTCCTCGGAGATACCGGGTATTTTCCTTTCAGCGGAACCTCGGTCTTCCCAATGTAAAAGGCAATCTCCTCCAAAGTTGGGGTAAGTTCAAAATCTGGAAAATGAAATACGTTGTGTGCCGAATCCCAAAACGTGACCAACGCTCTAACCACATCACCTCGAGGAACTATTTCGAGTAACCCCGTAAGGCCTTTCAAGTACCTTTTGACCCAGTCTTGACCATCGGATCCCATGTCCTGCCACCATAATCTCAGCTCCAAAGGGATTTTATTTAGGGAAAATTGTTCATTCATCATCGTGCTCGTCCTGCACATTTATTAAGGTGATTTTATTTAGAAAAGAAAAAATCTTTTTCAATGCAAGTTTTCAATTTTTGAATGAAAGAAAAGAAAAATGATTTTCGAGGTGGCCATTTTTGCAAAAACAGCCTTCCGTCGTCCTTTCGGAACATTCGGCAATTTCCAAAAATAGCAATCACCTCGATTATTTGGAAAGAAAATCTTTTGGTCTTTTCTAAAAGTGTGGTTGGACCCGTTTAAGGGTTGCCTACGTATCCCACCTAACGGCGAGAATCAAACCTGCGTAGTTCGGTCAGATTATTTGACCAATTATTTCAGAAAATGTTCCACCTATTTTTTCAAATTTTCAAATTTTCCATGTACCTATCATTATTTTCCTCTCTCTCTTTTTTTTTTTCTTTTTTTTTCAACAATTTTTCCAATCTCGGGATTTTCGTCGGTCCGCATAACGATCAAGGACAATAAAATGCAACACATAGCATGCTCGGTCTTTTCAATACCGGGTCACCTGTCCTAGACGGACCCAACCCCTGTGTTGAGTCCCCTAAGTCAGATATGATGCAAATAATCGTCCTAGACCTATGTTCAAAATCTTACGGTTTCATAGAGTGCTAGACCGTGTACCCGAGCGGACAACTCGAATCGAGGAGGGGCTACGTACCGGTGACCCGCGGAGTCAATCGGCTTTGTAACTTATCCGGCCTCTATTTTCTTAATTTAAGGTGACTTTAACAGAAAGGGGAGTCTCAACCAGTAAGCACATCCCCGGGGGCGAAGAGAGAAAGGTTTTCGGCACAATTTTATATACAATTCACACAATATCAAAGCGATAAAGCACATAGCATGTTGTTCAAATCATATAATGAAGTCAAACAAAAACGCAAACGGCAGTTCTACGGAGCTCGAGTTCTTAAACCCTGAAATCGAAATTCAGGGTTGGGTCCCCAGCAGAGTCGCCAGAGCTGTCACACCTCCCTTTTTACTACCCAAACATGCGTAAGGTGTATAAATACACTTGTAGGGTATACCCCGACGCTCAATTACCCGAGACGGATAAAATAACGTAAGGGAAGGAGTTTTTCCAATTAAAGGACAATCGGTTCGGGATTTTATTAGAGATTAATCAGAGTCGCCACTTGGGAATGACAATGGTGTCCCAAGTCACCGGTTAATCCCGAATCCGAGGAATTTTGACTCTTATAAATGTATGCGAAGCAGAGATCCGGATAAGGAACTCTGTTAACCCGGGAGAAGGTGTTAGGCACTCCCGGATTCCGTGGTTTTAGCACGGTCGCTCCATTGTCGTTTTTGACTTTTGTTTGACTCAGTTATAGATTTTTAACAACATAATGTGCTTTTTACGTTAAATATCATTTTTTAGGAATTTGCGACATTGCGGAAACACGCCTCGAGTCATACCGCAACCAATACGCCTATGACTTTTGGTGTATTTCGGCTTTGCCGAGATTTGGATTTGAGTCGCACCAAGTGCACACTCGTTCATAGGAAGGTATATTAAAATCGTGCCCTAAAGTAACGTCTATCGGCTTTTAAATCTTTTGGGAGAAGCTATGGAATTGGCTATTAGCTTTCCCGGGTCTATTTGTGTTATATCATTACTAAATGGGGGCCCCGGTGTTTGTTATTCGGGCGAGGCTCGTCCCAATTTTCATTTAAGGATTTAATACTAGTATTTGACTATGTTTTCTACATTTGTTCTTTCCTTAATCGTATTCACCAATAGGTATTCCAGGCCCGTCGAGTTTGGTTATTTAATTGGGCATGGTTTTCTTTTCATTTACATTCGATCTGTCCGGGTACTCGAAACCCAGGCTATTTGACTTCTTCCTGCTGGCTTCGTTAACTTGATACAGCGATTCAGGCCCATAACATACACTGAGCTTAAATTAAATAGCAATTGCACTGGTTGAAGTAGAAGAACAGAGATATACATTTGAAACAAAAGGCATTTTTATTTATTCAGTAAAGAAATCAATACATCAATTTATCAAATGTCAACCATAAATCAATTACTGGTTTCCATATATTAGGACTAATATGCTGCTTCTTATTATATTAGCGTTTGAGGTCAATACTGAATCTGAGAAGGTGATTTATATAGGAAAACTTGAAGAATGGCTAACCTAATTAACTATGAATCTAGACTAATTAATTGACTATACACATCATTACATTACTAGCTAAACACTTTAACACTACAAACATGGTTCGAATTAAACTGCTTTAATATCCAGTTACCTCTTTCTATAGCCTGCTACAGATCTTTATTCCTGATTCTCGAATTTAGACTAACTACATTAACAACGATTATTCAGTCTGATTATTCCATGGTTCGACTTTAAATATCTACAGGTGAATGACTCAAAGATTCATGCATAATTATACTACTGATTCCATTATGACTCGTTTTATTATCAGGTTATTAGCCCAAATCATGAATGAATCACTGCTTGACCTAACGTTTACTATCTATGCTTGAGAGACGACAAACACGTGATTATGATTGATGAAGCTACTGTGAGTGAATGATTAATGATCCAGAAACTATTTTTACCTAACTTATGTTTTAGAGTTTTCTACCTATTTAATCTAAGTGATTTATGCTACTTACTACTACTACTATTCTACTGCTATTAAATTGTTTCTGTTTTTGTCTTTCTACTGCTACATATTACATTGATCTAAGCTATAAATGCTGAAACTAATTAAAGAGACAACATGAGATCATAACAGGGGAATTTAAAAAAAAGGGGGCTTCATTTCATTGTTTCAGCAGTTACATCTTCAGTGGAAAAAGGAATGTACCTGGATCACGAAGAAAACTCAATGAGTCTAAGGGGACAGAAGCAAGTAATCAACAATGGTTCACACAAGGCAATGCAACAGTGAGATGAATAAAGCACAGCAACACAGCAACACAGCAACAACAATATGAGAGAAACCCAGCAGATAATCGAACAGGAACCCAGAAAAACAGATTAAACCCACAAGCTTTCCACACCCGGAATTTCCAGAAATGATTACTGTTAAATTGCTATGTTTTTCCTAGTATTTCTTCTCAATAATTAGCCTAAATATGAATTTCAGATTGCTCAGAAATTGGAACCCCCATTCAGCCCCATTCTTAGAGGTATATATAGATATTTTTTAGGGCTGAAAACTTGGGGAGGAAGTATGGGATTAATCCCACTTCCCCCCTCCTAAATTTATGAATTATGCACTTTAGCCCCTATTTCTGTTATCAAAAACCCTTCCAGCATGTGCTGGAAGGTTCTAAAAGATTCCTTTTAGGGCCTTTTACTAGTATGACCTTAGGGGTTTGAGATTTTTACAGATTTCCCATTTTTAGGAGACCATTATACCCCTAAATCTCTGCAAAATTGCAGAAATCAGGAGCATAAGTGTCCCTATTACCCTCCTAAGTTCTAACTATTTACTATTCTACCTTTTTAATTCCCAATTGTGCCCTTAAGGGCACTGCTGATTTACCAGCTTACCTAGGGCAGATTTCAGCTTGTTTTGCACCTATTTAACTAATAGCCAGCCCTGGCATTAGTATTTAAGGGCTGGCCAGATTTATTTTAAGAAACTATTTCAGTTTTAGCCACTTTTATTCTAATTCCAGTCAATTAAGACCAGATTATTTCAATTTAAAGCTAATTGCAGGACTAGCCTGTTTTATTATTATGATTAAACTATTTAAAACTTAGCCAGTCTCAAGTTGAGACTTGGCTTTGGCTATTAAGGCCAGTTACTGAACATTTGGGCCCAAAACCATTTGCAGGTTTGGCCATTTCATGCTCAGGGCTCTTAAAGAGAGCCTGGGCTAGTCTGCATTTGCAGACCTAGCCCCTTTTGCACAACCAACCACTGTTAACAGTGAGTTGTGTGTTAGGGCTTATAGAATTGGTCAACCCCTTGCAAGGTTGACCATTCTTAGGCCAATTATTTAACTTATAGCCTAATTATTATTCATTTTCAATTTTAACCTATTTAAAAACTAGCCATTTTCATGGAACCTAATACTAACAACTATAACCAATTCACCTAGGGTTCAAACAGTGTTAATCAAACACTTACACTCAACCAGAACCAATAAAACTAAATCAATTTCAACATGGATTGCATATTAGGACACATAAGATCAAACAAAATGTAATAATCAACCAAAACTCAGAGAAGGCAATTGATATGGTTGAATTTCAGTTGATTAATTCACATTATCTAATTTTATGAGACAAAGTATGAATTCATGTTAATTAAGACCTAATTACTACCAGTTCAAGTCACATGAAAGTTTGAACAACTCAGAATCACCAAGGTTCAGGGCAAAAACATGCTTAGAATGTTAAACTCTAAGGAACAGCAAGTAGTAGATGAAACAGAATTCATTTAAGCCCAGAGTACACACAATAGCATAGGCATGTTAGCTAATATATCTTTTCAAGTATTAATCCTAGCTTTATGTACACATGTGAAAAGTGAAAAAATGAGAAACAAGAGAGATATGGAGAAGCAAAGAAGATCATGCAAAAGTGACAAGAGAAAGATCAAGGAATCAGAAACCAATATTAAGACAAAAGACACCTTAATTCATATGCCAAACTAAACAGGTGTAATATATATGAGAGATAAGGAACACAAGGAGATGAGCAATCAAACAGAGAGCATAGATGAACAAATTAAAACCTAAAACTAATATAAATGCATGACAGATAAGATGAAGATGATGGAGAAACAGTGACAAAAGAAACAAGAAAGACCAACCAGGATACTTCAAAAGCAACTTAATGTAAAGATGAGAAGAGAATGAAGTTAAACTACTATCAAAACTATGCATTCATGATAATGGGAGAAAGCTGGACTGTAAAAGCTAAACAGATCCAAAGACTACAATATCTACAAGATGGAGGAAACAAAGGGAATTCAAAGTGACTCTTATGACTTAACATGATTGGTAACAAACAATTATGAAGATGGACAAGATGAAAAAGAAGCCTAATTCCATCATAGATCATTAAAGCCAAAGGCAACAAGAGTGGCCACAGTAACTTGAACTTAATTTTAAATAGCAAATACAGATTAAAGATCATGCTTTTGCAGTGAATCAAATCTCAACAATCAGAATGACAAGGGAAAGATGAAATTTCTGAACTTGTAGCAGAGAACCATAAAAACAGGACAATTAATCAGATAAAATCCCATTATTAACAGGCTCAAAAGAAACAGGCAAAGAAACCTTATGATTAATCATTAGAGAAACATGCAAGAGATGTGAAACAAAAGAAGAGACAATTATATAGGAACCTTATAACTAACATGCGAAGCATAAACTAAGAATCTACAGGATAGAAAGAAGACATGCTGAGATATTCAAGATAAGAGAAACACAGATGAAAGAAAAGAAACAAAGACAATATGACTAACACAGGATTTCAAACCCTCAAAAATAACAAAACAGAAGAGATGATCATAATAATAAGCAAGCAACAAACACAGAGGGAGAGGAAACGCTTAACATGAGAAAATAAACAGAAAAGTCTTAGGCTAGCATGTGAAACAACTAATCAGTATAGCAGAGCCAACAATTAACAAAGTAAAGTAACAAAAGAAATATGAACTACAGAACTATGGGGAACATAATCAAACAGCAACAAATCACGAACGCAAACTCAAATCAGAAAAGACATAGAAGACATGCTAAACACAAAAAAAAATCAAACAAATAACAAACAAGGGAAGGGACTTAGCTTGCGGGGTCTGTCCCCCAAGCTTCCTAAATCTCCTTATTTCACTCTCTTTTCACTCTCTGATTCTCTAGCCTTTCTTCTTGTTTCCTTTCTTTATTCGTTCATGTCTCTCCTTTTTTTTCGATTTTCTTTTCTGACTTTTCTTCTAAGGCTTAAAGAGTAAGCCTTTTTGATTTCAGCTTGAAGAGGGGTGTCTGGGTGAGGGTAAAGAACGGATCTTGATTGGGGGTTGAATTTGGGGTCGCCGGAGTTAGGGTTCCGACGACCTTATTTGGAATATTCGAGACGATGTGGGAAGATTCGACGGATGAGAGTAATATGGGTGGACAGATCAAGTCAAGACGAATCGAATGGCATTGGTTTGACGGGGATCCTCATTGTTTGGGTGGTCACCGGCGAGTATTCCGGTGACCGGAGTTTGGAAGAATGGTTGGTTTTCTGGAGTTTCTGGGTGTGGTTTGAGATGGAGAAGAAGGAAAGGGTGGTTTGGGGTATGAGGTATGGCCGGAGACCACCGTGGAAGGTGGTGGCCTCCATGGCCGATGATGTCTGAAGAAGACGAAGCATGAGAGAAGAGGCGGCTGTCTATTAGGGTTAATGTAAAATGGGCGAGAATTTTCGGACAAAGGCATTATATAGCCATTGAATCCGAGGTAATCTCATCCGTTCAAATGATCAAGATCAACGGCTCACACGCACGTTACTAAAACGGCGTCGTTCGATTGTTTATGAGACTAAGGCCATCAACCGTTAGATCAATTAGAATGGACGGCTGAGATCACTCCTATCTTAATTAATTAAAACCTAAATTCAACTAAATATCCCAGCCGTTAGATCAACGAGGTTGGACGGCTGGGATCAAGTCCATTAGAGGCCTGGACCGGGTTTCCTTTGGGCTTAGGGACTGGGCCGGCCATTCGAATCACATTTGGCCCAGATTTATTACACAACATATATTTTTTGTATTTTTCCGATTTTAATGATTTTTATGTATTTTCTTTTTATATTTTTTTTTCTTTTTCTTTTATGAAAAATTACAAAACCTAATTTCCTATTTACTCTAATTTTCTAGTATTTTTTGCAATTTTTCTGCTATTTTTCTTTATTTTCTCCTATTTAAACTATTTTGCTAATTTTCTAATTAACTAAACTAACAAATTAATTACTACTATTTTTTTGATTTTTTCTAATTTTTTACTTATTCAAACACACAAAAATATAACTAATTTCAAACAAAGCAAGTAATTGCACTCAAAAACATTTTATTTTAATTTTGGAATTTAAATGCTTAGTGCAAAAATCATGTGCTCACAGCTGGAAGTTCTCCAAAAGTATGAAAAGCTATAGGACTTTGTACCATTCATTCCGGTGTGGTTGGATTCTATTCAACATCCCAACGATTTGGAGCACATCTTTTGTTCTTTCCACTGCTTGAAATGATTGTTACGACCACGAAGAAACGACAAATCCCAACTACGGATATATAAGAGCCAAAACTGCTAAGGTCATTGCATCTAACATAAGCATCTGGATAATCTGGAATGCGACGTGGCATACCCGAAAGCCCTAAGAAATGTATAGGAAAGAAGGTCGTATTAACCACGATAAAAGTAATCCAAAAGTGGATTTGACCTAAAGTTTCAGGGTATGTCCGACCAAAGATTTTACCTACCAAATAGTGAAATCCTGCAAATAAAGCAAAAACGGCTCCCATAGAAAGTACATAATGGAAATGTGCAACCACATAATAAGTATCATGTAGAGCAATGTCCATCCCAAAATTAGCCAGAACTATTCCACTGAGTCCTCCTATAGTGAACAAAAAGATAAACCCTACAACAAATAACATGGGTGTTTTGAATTGTATCGAACCCCCCCCCCCCCACATAGTAGCGATCCAACTAAAGATTTTGATTCTGGGACAGCTATGATCATGGTAGCTGGGGTGAAGTAGGCATGGGTATCAATGTCTAAGCCCACAGTAAATATATGATGAGCCCAACAAGAAATACAAGAACACCTATACTGATCATGGCATAAACCATGCATAGATACCCGAAAACCGGTTTTCCCAAAAAAGTAGAAACGATATGACTTATGATACCGGATCCGGGCAGAATAGGAATATACACCTTCGGATGACCGAAGAACCAAAAGATATGCTGGTATAATATGGGGTCTCCCCCTCCAGCGGGATCAGAAAAGGTTGTATTAAAGTTTCAATCGGTTAATAACATGGTAATTGCCCCTGCCAGTACCGGAAGGGATAATAAAAGTGGGAATGTTGTCACTAGAACGGACCACGCAAATAGAGGTGATCTATACATAGTCATTCCAGGTCCACGCATGTTGAAGATAGTTGTTATAAAATTAATAGAACCTAAAATGGATGAAACACCAGATAGATGAAGACTAGAAATGGCTGCTCCTCCAGAATGGTTGGTAATACCACTTAAGGGCGGATACACCGTCCACCTAGTGCCGCTACACACTTATACTAATGTTGAGCCTAATAGGAGCAAGAGACTTGGAGGCAACAACAAAAATGAAATATTATTTAATCGTGGAAATGCCATGTTAGGCGTACCTATCAGAATCGGAACAGACCAATTACCAGATCCACCTATCATCACCGGCATAACCATAAAAAAGATCATTAAAAAAACATGAGCCGCCATTATTAAAACATTATAATGTTGATGATTCCTACCAAGAATTTGCTCGCCGGGTCGTGCTAATTCCGTACGAATCAATACTGAGAAGCATGTGCCCATCACTCCAGCAATGGCACCGAAGTTGAAATAAAGAGTCCCTATATCCTTGTGGTTAGTGGAGAAAAGCCATCGGATCAGATTTGTAGTAAAATTGGGATTATTTCATTTCCTTCCTTATCAGAGAGGGTCATGCGGGGTTTATTTATTGAAAAAGGAAGAGTGAGGGCAGGGGGGGGGTGTAGGGAAGAAAGAATGGAAAGCCCTCACATTATTGATAGGACATTTGGATCCCCTTTTCCTCTCATCTTCCCCCGGTTCTGGTTCAGGAAAGGGTCAACGCAAGGATCTTATTTCGAAGCAATCTCTGGAGTTTTCCCTTATTCCGAACGGGTCTTGCAAGAAAATAGGATTTCATATTGAACTCCAAATATACACTATCAGGATGGGATGGCTCCTACTAGCTCCCCCCCCCCCAAGAACGGCATGCGCGAGTTCCCCTACATACGGCTCAAGTTGCGAAGGCCCTTTCCTTCGTGCTTGGTAAGTGCTTCGCTGTAGCCAAGCTTACTGCTAGCCTACCGACTAGAGCCAAGCTTCAACCATGGCTACTCGTCGCTTCTGGCCACCTTATTCCGTCACCCGAGAACCAAGTCAGCACCGGCAAAGATCTCTTGATTCCTCGCAGTCGGGCTGGCTTGGAAGCAAGTTACCTCTTGCCTATCTCACCTTCTTCCTTTAGATGAGTGAGCCTTCACTTTTTGGATCATCTTCTGCCCAATGCCGTACCCCCCGTATTTTGGTTCCCATTAGGTTTACCTTGTTCACAGGTTTATCCCATGGCAACAAAAAAAGGCTATCTTGTGCTATACTCCGGTGATCTCTTTCCTACCGAGACACGCAAACTCCCATCGTGTCCCAGATCACATTCCGTGAATCAAAAAAGGAAGCCTACTCATAAATCCCCTCGTGGGACTGAGCTACCTTGTGGGCTAACCCCATCTCTTACTGCCGCAGAAACCATACTATCCTATTACCTTACTATGAGAACTTATATCGGCAGGCTTGTCCCGATTTCGTTGGCTAAAGACCGCTTTCAAGTAGGTTGAACTCTGACTCTTTTTCCCCAGGACCAGGGTCTATAATGCTTACTGTCCTTACCAAGACCTACTCTCTAATCAGTCAACCTTCAAGACCTTTTCCTTAACCGGTAATGCCAAGTTGTTAATCTTCGTTTGGAGCTATAGCTCTCCCCGCAATTCCAACTCGGAACGAGAATCGAATGACAGATGGTATGTCATTCTATCCATCCCGATTTTTGGATTGAAATAGAAATAAGACTTTATGCGAGCAAGGTTCAAAACAAATTATCCATCCTTCTATCAATCGAGAAAAGAAGCAAGCTAAAGCTTCACTATGGAAAGGGGATGAATTCCATCCGCAAAAATGCTTTAGTAAAAAAGAGGAATGGAAGTAGGGAGATGAAATACAAATCCTATGTTTTGTCTAGCATGCACAATGGCCCATGAACATTGGGAGAAGAAAGCCTTTTTGTAGCAGATCTTAAAAACGATGATGGTTGATGGGCATTAGATAAAATATCTTATCTGATTCCTCCCGGCCGATAGGAAGAAATTTAGGTTGTTCCGACTCTTCGAATCAAAGATTTTGGAAGTTCGTAAGAAGCCCGCTTCATAACTATGAGACAATGGGGATAAAAGGGTTGTGCATCCATAGCACAGGAACTTCAAAAATCTTTTTAAAGGGCACACGTGATGAGTATGGCAGAGGGACTAGTTTACCCTATTGTTCACTTCACCAACCAAGGCTTCCATTCAGTACAACTAACCATTTCATCTCTTCAACAATTTTAGTAATTAGTATAACAGACCTATTGTTCCAATGGAGAGAATAACCTATGATTAGCGTTACGGGAAATTTCCAAACGAACAATTTCAACGAAATCTTTTAATTTCTTATTTTACTATTTTAAACTCTACCTGTAGAGTAACAGAAATAGAGTTTCTCTTATTGGTATTCACAGCTACTCAAGGAGGAATCGGTGCTAACGATTTCATAACTCTCTTTGTAGCTCTAGAATGTTTTAGTTTATGCTCCTACCTATTTTATGGATATACCAAGAAAGATGTACGGTCTAATGAGGCGACTATTAAATATTTACTCATGGGTGAGGCAAACTCTTCTATTCTGGTTCATGGTTTCTCTTGGCTATATGGTTTATCATGGTTTATCCAGGGGAGAGATTGAGCTTCAAGAAATCGTGAATGGTCTTATCAATACACAAATGTATAACTCCCTAGAATTTCAATTGCGCTCATATTCATCACCGTAGGAATTGGGTTCAAGCTTTCCCCAGCCCTTTCTCATCAATGGACTCCTAACGTATACGAAGGAGTGTGATTCGTTTGAGAAATTCCTATCTATCTCTGAGATGTTGGGATTTTTCAAAACTCCATAGACACGCAGAAGAGAAATGCTATCCCCACTCGGACCAAAGCAGAACTTTTACTTGCTCAAATAACAATTAAGGTGAAGCAGGGGCAAGAATGACGATTCTCTTTATGATAAACATATCCATTTTGCAAGTTCGTTATTACGGGTAGTTCTTACAAAGGATCGGACTAATAACATATACAATACTTGAATTCTCAATATAGATGCTACATAGTTGGTTCTCATCCTTCAAAGACTACGAGTATAACAAGAGCACCCGTCCACAAAAGTATCACCCTAAGATGATAATCTCGTGGCTAATGAGAACGAATTAAATTAGATGGTTCTATTTCTAAATATTTCTGTTACTATGAAAGTAGCTGCTTTAGCTTCAGCCACTCGAATTTTCAATATTCCTTTTTATTTCTCATCAAACGAATGGCATCTTATTCTGGAAATCCTAGCTATTCTTAGCATGATGTTGGTAAATCTCATAGCTATTACTCAAACAATCATAAAATGTATGCTTGCATATTCGTCCATAGGTCAAATTGGATATGTCATTATCGGAATAATTGTTAGAGACTCAAATGATGGATATGCAAGCATGATAACTTATATGTTGTTCTATATCTCCATGAATCTAGGAGCTTTTGCTTGCATTGTATTATTTGGTCTACGTACCGGAATTGATAACGTTCGAGATTATGCAGGATTATACATAAAAGATCCTTTTTTGTCTCTCTCTCTAGCCCTATGTCTCTTATCCCTAGGTGGTCTTCTTCCACTAGCAGGTGTTTTTGGAAAACTCTATTTATTCTGGTGTAGATGGCTCGCAGGCCTATATTTTTTGGTTTTTATAGGACTCCTTACAAGCCTTGTTTCTATCTACTATTATATAAAAAAATAAAGTTCTTAATGACTGGACGAAACCAAGTAATAACCCCTAACGTGCAAAATTATAGAAGATCCCAATAAAACAATTCCATCGAATTGAGTATGATGACAGCATCTATTATACCAAGAATATCATTGAATCCGATTATTGCAATTGCTCAGGATACGGTATTAGCTATTCGAGTCAGAATGATAATGAACCGCGGAAAGAAAAACTTTTCCCGAATGGGATAACATATAACATTCTTTTAGGAATGCGACTGACTACGACATTGATGGATAAGGCTGACCCATCGACTATCAGATTAGGAGATGAGCCTCAGGGCCACCCCAGCGAGATCTGATCATTGACGAGCCTGTGAAGTGGAAGGCATTCGGCCAAGCTACAGGAAAGAAAAATCACCAAGGAAGGTGTTTTACTCAAGTGACAATGAACACTGAACCTAGCAGCCGAGGAGACAATCACCGGTACCCCTGAAGAGTATATTACCGATCCTGTAACCGCCATTAGTTTGTAAGGGGTTCATTCCTATTCAATGTATTCATATCGGATAGAAAGATTCAATCTTCTTTTTTGTTTGGGAGTCGCTCTTGAATCGAGTTAGTGAAGATACCACCCTAAATGGAAAGCTAGTCTTCTTTTTGATAGTAAGAGATAGAAATGCGGCGAATCGAGAAAGAGCTTATTAGCTTATTTCAAATTTGAGTCGATGATATCGAAATCTTTATCTTCTGATCCCTAATTGACATATCTATCCTTTGTGTCTCTCGATATGTCTTTTTCCATTATTTAGAAATTGCGTATAATATAGAAATAAAGATGATTCGCCTTTTTATGTTTCTTTAGCCTTTAGTGGAGATCGAACCCTCTTGTCATCTCAACTCATATTTCCCACGTAGTTCGTCGGTTAAACCAATGATTCTCTTCTAAAAGTAAAAGCAATAAAAGAACCACCCCTTCCTGTTTTTTGTACTGTAAGATAGAAAGAACATTAGACCCCAAAGAGTCCTTCTTTACCACTTTTTAGATAGAGGGGGTGAGGGGGTGGTTTACATAGAACAGAGGCAAAGTGGATTATGAACAACAGATCTTTCAGACTATATGGAGATCCAACACCAAGCGATCTTCACTTTATGCAAAGTTCCACTTCTTTGTTCCCTTCTGCTAGTAGCACTTCCTCAACTATGTCGGACGCGCAAAGCGCACCACCTGAGTTAACTCACTTATTTTATGGCGTTTGCCAAAAGAGCGCAGAGTTGCTTCGACTCAGAGGTAGGGAATTACCTCCGGAGTGGAACATAGCAGATCTTATTTAGGCTGTTATGGGAGACGAGGCTTGTCTAATTCCAGGACACCTCCAAGATACCTATTACGATGTTCTTTTAAGGGGGTGTTCGAGTTGGCGTTTAGAAGATCTCTTCAATTTTCTCAATTTAATCAACAATTTCTTCTAGTATGACGGTGCTTATTAGCCCTTTTTCGTTTGTGCATCTTTCTCCCACGCTTTCCGTTGGTCAACAACCAACCAAAGTGCTCTATACTTCTTCACTACTCGTACAGGCTTGACAGAGTTAAGCTGTATTGAGGGATTTGTTTTGTCTCAATCAATCAAGAATGTTATATATTTCAGGAGCTAGATTAGTTGGCGATGAACAAGTAATAATTTCCTCAACCAAAATAGATGGAATTGGACCTAAAAACGCCATTCAGGTTTGTTATTGATTAGGTATCAATGCAAACATAAAGATAAAAGAATTAATTAAGTATCAAATCGACCAAATTGAACAAATGATAGGTTAAGATCATGTTGTTCATTGGGAATTGAAGAGGGGAGAACGAGCAGACATCAAATGATTAATTTCGATTTCTTGTTATCGTGGAATTCGTCATCAAGATGGATCGCCCTTACGTGGTCAATGACTTCATACTAATGCTAGGACTTGTCGCAAGCTAATTCGGAAATGAAAGAAGTCTACCTAAAGCCTTTGGAACTTGTCTGATCAATCACACTGATAGCTTCAATAGTTCACTAAGATTTTTGTGAATCATCGTGACAGCTCTTCAAATCATATTCAGTCTAATTAGATATGTCACTGAAACAAAGTGATTCCGTTCTGTATCTGTTTTCTTTTCGGTTTCCGAGGATGAGCCGGCCAATCATAACATCATTTATGAGGAGCCGGACGATGAAGCCTCCTCCTCAGACAAAGATGTCTCTGACGCTACTCTCCCGGCAAGAACAACTTTTTCTATTGTGATTTTCTTGGTCAGTTCGGTCAGGAGGGACAAAAAAGAGATGCTTTCTATCAGTCAAAAGAAGATATCGCCCCTCGTGCTCCCACAGTTCGCTTACCAAGGAATAGAAAGGAAGGACACGGGGCCAGAGCAAGTTGGGTTGGGGTATAGAGCCGTAAGCGCGGTGGGGGTGACATAGGACGTGCTTGTACAGTTCATGTAAGGATATGAAAAAGTACTTATTTGTTGGGAGCTTTCACTCCTCTATATTCGAAATATGCCTCTCTAGGAGCATTATGATCTGCAGCTCAAATAGTCCCTTATGAAGTCTCTATTGGTCTTATTCTTATTATGCGCCTTGTGAGCGCGTTAGGATCCGCGAAGGTAATCATTCGGATATTCCCCTAACCTAACCCGGGAATGGACCGGAGGGAACCGCAGCATGGGGAATGTTCGTGTCTCATCGCAAGGCTCATTTTGAGTTGTTGGTCACAAGGCAGGCAACTTTATCTGGTCAAGGGCTGGGGCATGAGGGTCCTTGTACTATCCATGTGTGAAGAACCCCGGAGGTGATTACAATGAGTAGAAATATCAATGACAGGCCTAAACGACGAGCAAACACTCGAACGTAAGATCAAGGGATCACCTAACTAATGGACGAGCTCAAAGGGGGGAGGGAGGCAAGAACCATGCTTTGAGAGACCTAACCCAACCCGGTTAGAATCTTATCATAACTGCGAGAATAACTGACTAAGCCGTGCCATAAGGGGTCATTCTCCAAACGGGACAGGGGCGAAGCCTTTAGGTTATTTAACTAGGTTGTGTGAAAGATCGGCCATAGGAGTACTCCAAGATATAAACCAGGGCAACAAAAGTGGAGCATACGACGATGCCACCCGTTTTCTTTTTGTGGAAGTCCCCGACAGAGGAAAGGGCTGTAGGTGATGGCACGTTCTACTTCTTATGATGAGAGCGGCATCAAATTCATTGCTATTGGTTCTTGCATGGTAGCTGGTATAGATAATAAAAGGCGGGCCACTTTTTCAGGACCTATTCTCTTAATAGCCGGCAAAGCGAAATAGGAAAGGGGCCGAGCTGACTGATGGGTGACTTTTTACCCTTTATTTAAAAGGCACCCATGTGGCGCTAACATGGCTGGCTACATACAAGTATAGCCAAATCAAGATGAGATGGGACAATTGTTCAGAGCCGCAGCGGGACTACCATAGGAAAGACCGCCCCGCTAGCTAACATAGAAAGAGATTCCCGGATAGGAGTAGTCTCTATGTGAATCTCTTTCCGATCGGCCAGGCCGACTCGGGGCACCACTTGGGATGGGAATGGCTTAGCCCACATGCATCATTTGATGAAAGCACTCCAGTCGCCTCCGATAATTGGTTTGTCAACCACGCTTTCTCTCCCTCAAAACAATGATTTGAACACAAAAGTTTGCAGTTCCGCCCCCTTCTCCCATGTTGAGTCACAGGCAGCACCTCGGAAAGCGCGGACGAGCCACATGCAGGGAAACTTGCACGTGTGGTTCTGGTCGGGGACCTCGGTATACAATACTAATATATGTAGGTTCCCGTAATTCGAGTGAGATTGTCATGGTGCAAAAGCAGATATGGTCCGGTATTCCCTTGTTCCCTATATTGGTTATGTTCTTTATATCTCGTCTAGCAGAAACTAATCCAGCTCCGTTTGATCCCCCCAGAAGCGGAAGCTGAATCAGTTGTAGGCTATATGCGCGACGAAATCTTAAATAACTCGAAAAACAAAAAAAAATTCGGGGCCTTACACTCGGGGACTCATTCTGACTGAAACAAGGGGCGAGTCTTTACCAAAATCCAAATATTCTATTTTAGGGAAGCCAAAAAAGGTGAGTGATAATAGGTGAATTTGACTACATTTATGCCCAAAATAATCACGCTTCATTGTTGTTTTGATATTGTTTATGATGACAAAATGCTTTTATTAGTATTCTTAGTATGTTATAGGTGCACATGAGCTAATGAAGACTAAAAGAGCAAGTTTTGGAGTCAAAAGATGGTGAAAAAGGCCAAAGTGCGGTACAAGTCAAGAACTTATGTTGAAAATAGATGGGAAGGTGTGATTTCGAGCTATATGGATGTTATGGAATGAATTTAAGTGATTTGGATCTTTGAAGTCTGAGTAAAAGCTCAATGAATTAAGCAGGGATTGATTTCGGGGGTCAAATTTGATAAGTGTAGTACAAGCGAAGATAACTTTATGTCAGAACTCCATTTTGGCTCCATAATATGTTGTTGGAAAGCTAACTCAAAGGGCTACAACTTTCATGTTTTGAGTGTTTCTATATACCCAACGAAACAGGGTGAAAAATTGCGGTTTCTCCGCGACCACGGATGAACCGCGAAAAAACAGGCTCTCTGAAGTTTACTGTTCGCGGTCCGTCCGCGGCCTCGAACGAACCGCGGAAGTCGCCACAGCAACAGTCCTAATTGTACTCAAACTTAGTTTTTTAGCCTTAAAACCTCAATATAAACCCCTAGTTTTCCCAATAGAGGCATGTTGTGTATTTTTCACTACTTTTGCAAGACAATTTGTAAGAGAGAACTCTCTCAACTCATTCCTTTATTTTATATCAAGTATTCATTTATGAATTCAATTATTATTCATGTTTCTTTGAGCATGAGTAGCTAAATCCTTTTCTAAGGTTTTGATGGAACCTATTGGGTGATGAACTTATCGTTTATGTGATTACAATTTGTGACTTAGATTTCTATTTGTTCTACTTTATTCTTGTTGTAGTTAATTGGTAGGATCCTCAATTAGCTATGCCTATTTAGTGTGCATAACTTGGAAAAAAATGCATATTTAGGTATATTGTTGAACAACACCACACCTAGGTTATTTGAGGAATCTATAACTTTAGGCGTAAAGACGGGGTTAGGAATAACGAAGTCTTGGGTGCAATCTTAAGTGAACTATTCAAATTAAAGCTAGCTAGGGCCACTCGGGAGAGTGCACTAGTAAATTATTATAATTGCTCGGGAGAGGGTTACGATACAAATAGTGTTCATGATTGATAGGATATATTGACAATTTGTATGAGCATAACGATAAGGGATTCCATCAATAGGGAAAATCAATACCTTAGTCTCTTTCCATATTATTTTACCCAAACATTCAATTCTTTCTTTTAAGCCTTTTAAATTCTTGCAAAAGTAGTAGTTCGAAATTCACATAAACACATACTCGAATTTTTGGGAACTTGATTCGGAAGTACTCTTGGGTTGTGAAAGTTGTAATTGGTGGGTTAATTCCCTGTGGGATCGATTCTGGACTTATTACACCAGGTTATATTGACTACGACCTCTGCTAGGACGTGAATCAATTTTGGCGCCGTTGCTGGGGAATTAACGGAATTATCAATTGCCATTGATAGAACTACAAGATTCTTGTGCAGTCAGGTTCTTTCTACACACTTTACATTGAATTTTTTGACGGTTGTTGAAATTGGTTACTCAGGTGCATGCCTAAAAAATCTGCAAGGACTTGAGAACTAATTGAAGGACTCTCAGACCCAGAGCAAACTTTCCGAGCACGTCACAGGGCAATCAAACAAATTCAGCAATATCAGCAACCAATTAAACTAAATTTTGACATGGGAGACGTGAACGACCCAAACCGGCAAGTTGGGTTAAACGCGCAGGAGGCGCAGGAAAGTGCACTATATGACTGGGCACAACGAACATCGGATAATTTGGCAACTCCCATTATTGTGCCATCGATTCAAGCTGAGTCTTTCCAGATTACTAACACCGTGCTACACTTGTTACAAAACATGGTATTATTCTGTGGGACTCAGGTTGAAGATCCACAACAGCACCTGAAGAACTTTCTCTCAATATGCAAGATACAGAGGCAACCGAATATGACACCGGAAGCCATCAGACTATTGCTATTCTCGTTCTCAGTTACAGGGGCTGCGCAGGTATGGCTAAACTCACTCCCCATAAACTCTATTGCAACTTGGGATGAGCTGGTCAAGCAATTCCACAACAAGTTTCATCCACCTAACAAGACAGCTCAGCAAATTGATGAGATCGTGAGCTTCAAGCAGAAACCAATAGAGACATTACATGAAACTTGGGGCAGGTTCAAAGGTATGCTGGTTATGTGTCCTCGCCATGGGATTCCTGAGTAGATGTTGGGTCAAAGGTTATACATGGGGCTTTCAGATAGTATGAATAATATTGTAGATACTTCAGCAGGTGGGCCTTTTCTGAGCAAGACTTGGAGAGAAGGCCAAAATTTGCTTGACAAGATGGCTCAAAACTCCAGGTGGACGACCAGGAATGCTCCTATCACTCCAGTGGTACACTCTGTACCTCTGAATCCATCCAGCACTATGGAGGAGAACATGGCAACCTTACTGACACAAATGAGTATCCTGACAAAGAAAGTGGAAGAATCTGGGGTCAAGCAGCAGGTTCACATTGTAAACACTACCAATGGTGGTTTATGCACAACTTGCATTAGCCAACGCATAGGTAATCCATGAGCTGCAGACCAAGAACATCATCACCAGCATGAAGACCTGAATTATGTGGCTAATTATGGAGGGCACCAATAGGGTAATCCGAGTTAGGGTCAGCAGGCTCCACAGCAATATAGGCCTCCACAACTACAGTATAATGCAGTAGGTATGAGGCCGCCACACAACATGGCTCCATATCCTAGACCTTAGAATTTCGGCAATCAGCAGTAGGGATATCATCCACCTCCACCACAGCATGGGGGTAGACATGACGATGGGTTCGTAGAATTGAAAGCTATGATGTAACTGGTAATCGGGTCGAATGCCAAAACAATTGAGAGGATAGATGCCCATGATGCGGTCATCAAAAATATTGAAGTACAGGTGGGCCAGATTGCTATGTCTCTCAACAATCGTCCTCAAGGGACATTGCCTGCAGACACACAACCAAACCCAAAAGACCAAGTCCCAAAGCAGTTGATGGCAGTGACTCTGAGAAGTGGTAGAGATCTTTATGCTGAGAAAGAAAGTGAGAAAAACGACATACATGATGAGACACTCACTCCATTGCCCATTGAACTGGATGAGTACACTGGGTTGACAAAAAATACAGCCCAACCAGTTGCTGAAAATAAAGAGATGCAGCAGGGAACGGAAAAAGTAGCTATATAGGTAGAGCAGCAGGTTGAAGAAAAAGTGATAGAGAAAGAAAAGTCCCAAGTCATTAGGAAGAAGAGGCCTCCACCACAATTCCCCCAAAGGTTGGCCAAGCACCAGAAGGAAGAGCAATACCAAAAGTTCTTTGAGATGCTCAAGCAAATCCAGGTAAACATTTCCTTAATTGAAGCTTTAAAAGAAATGCCTGGGTATGATAAGATGATGAAAGATTTGATGTCGCGGAAATTTGATTTCCAAGAATTGGTCACCGTATCACTTACCCAGACTTGTAGTACAGTGGTCTCCACACCCATAGCTGAGAAGCTATATGATCCAAGTAGTTTCACCATCCCATGCACTATAGGGAATTATGCCTTTACAAAGGCATTGTGTGATTTGGGGGCGTGCATTAATCTCATGCCCTTAGTTATTTATAAGAGGTTAGGCATTGGGAGAGCCAGGCCTAACTCTATGTTATTACAACTTGCCGACAGGACGGTTAAGCGTCCATTTGGTATTTTAGATGATGTGCTTATCCAGGTAGGGAAGTTTGTGTTTCCCGCCGATGTTGTTATTCTTGATAGCAAGGTGGACGAGGAAATTCCCATAATCCTAGGAAGACCATTCCTAGCCACCATGAGAGCTCTAATTGATTGTGAAACTGGGGATGAGGTTGAATGATGAGGAGATCATCTTTAATGTGCAAAAATCCATGAGGCGCCCTAGTGAGTTCGCGAATTGCTCTCTTATTGATGCGGTTGATATGATAGTGGAGACAGACGATGCAGAGTTGACCATTGAAGATCCACTTCAAGAATGCCTGATGAACATGGAAGAGGTAAATGGTGATAGTTTAGATGAATGGGTACTATCTCTGGAAGGCAAGGGATTTTGGCAGAGAGAGCTTGAATTCGAGCCTCTACACTTAGAGAAAAAAGAGACCCCTCATACAAAACCATCCATAGAAGAGCCACCAAAGCTTGAGTTTAAACCACTACCATTTCATCTCAGGTATGAATTTCTAGGTCCTAACTCCACTTTACCTGTTATTATCTCATCTAGTTTGTTAGATGTGCAGGCTCAAAAGCTTATACAGGTACTAAAAGAATGCAAGACTGTCATTGGGTGGACCATGGCAGACATAAAGGGGATCAGCCCCGCATATTGCATGCATAAAATTCTCCTGGAAGAGAAGCACAAACCTTCCATGAAACACAAAAGAAGGTTGAACCTAAATATGGATAGGGTGAAAAAGAAAGTGATAAAGTGGCTAGACACGGGGTAGATCCCAGGTAAGTTTTCTCACCCTTTTATGTTATACATGTATTATTATGCCATGAGGACATGGCATGATTTTAAGTGTGGGGTGGGAGACTTATCTTGTATTGTATATTGTATATAGTAGATGTAGCTGTATATTATATTAGCTAGCTTGGCTCAATGATGGACACTTGGCGACGGGTTTCTTAAGGGTCTAAGTCGTAATAAAAACACAAAAAAATTAGAAAATTTTAAAAAATACAAAAATATGAGTAGAGAACTCTTCCTTATGACGGACTATTTAGGACAAGTACTCTTGAGGGAAGTAGTCCGCGTAGGAATGTTTTTTTCTTTTATTTTATTTTTATAGGTAATGTATCATCTCCCAATTGGTTTTTCTTTTGACCACGGTTCTTTTCCAAGGGTTTTTATTTGAACCGGGTTAGGTTGATTTTTATTTTATTTCTTTCTTTTCTTAGGATTAGAGGTAAAAGGGAAACATGTAACCCCGAATATGCACATTAGCAAAAGCGTAAATTGAACTTGAGAATGTATCTTCTAAGCTTGACTGTAGAATCTCAATATGCCTTAAATTGCACAATGATGCTTGCTTGAACATCGATAGGACTTTGTAGATAAAATGGATTCCAAATGAGTTGCATGACATGTGTGTGTGAGGTTTTTACTTACATTGTATGTTGTACATGATGCCTAGAACTTGCCATGTGTGTTTGCAAAACGAAATAGAAGTTGTTTGGTTGTAGAAAGGATAGAGGCATTTCTTTGTGTAACCCCATATACCAATAAACATGAATTCACCCGTACATTATATCTTAGTTAACCCCTTTGAACTTAAGCCTATTCTTTGATAACCCTTGAATGTTCATCAAATATGTATAATGTTCTACTTTACCTCCTAGAAGCACTTGTATTGTAACGAATATGCAAAAGTTTAAGTGTGGGGTGAAGGGAAATTTAAAAAGGGAAAATCAAGAATTAATGATAGAAAATAGTGGACTGGTCCAAAATAATGTTGCAAAGCAATGAGACAAAGAGCTATATCAATGAATCTGTAAAAAATTAGAAAGGCCAGTTAAATCAACAAAAGAAAAGTAAGGGGTAAAAGTGAAGAAAGGTGAAGGAATGTTTGTGGGAGACATAATGAAGTAAACAAAAAGGGAAGTTATGAAAAAGAAAAGAAAAGTGCTTAGGGAGGCTAGTCACTATAACCAAAAGTATCCTACTCGTCCCATAGCCAACATTACAACCCTTAAAGACCTCTTGATCTATGATTGAATAACTCGATTAGTGGAGTATTACACTAGGGGCAAGTATATGGTGTGTCTGTATGCATACGAATATTCTTTGTTGAGAGTGAGTTAATTTTTCCGATATTTATAAGTTCCATGTTTTGAATTGTTTATGTGTGGGAACTTCTCTCAATAAATTTTGTGAGGGCATGTAATTCAAGAGGAAGAAGGTAAATTTGCATGTTTTTGGTAATAAGTAGAGTAAGCAATAATGTGCTGGCATGAGCGTTTATGGTTAGGTAAGGATTGTGCATATCTTAGGTTAATCATGAAAAATAGCTTTTGTGACATAATTTGGGGTAGACATAAATAAAATTGGCCTAAAGTGTTATTAAGGTTGCTCGAGGACGAGCAAAGGTTTAAGTGTGGGGTATTGATAATAGGTGAATTTGACAATATTTATGCCCTAAATAATCACATTTTATTGTTGTTTTGATATTGTTTATGATGAAAAAATGCTTTTATTAGTGTTCTTAGTATGTTATAGGTGCACATGAGCTAATGAAGACTAAAAGAGCAAGTTTTGGAGTCAAAAGATGGTGAAAACGGCGAAAGTGCGGTACAAGTCAAGAACTTATGTTGAAAATAGCCGGGAAGGTGTGATTTCAAGCTATATGGATGTTATGGAATGAATTTAAGTGATTTGGAGCTTTGAAGTCTGAGTAAAAGCTCAATGAATTAAGCCGGGATCGAGTTCGGGGGTCAGATTTGATAAGTGTAGTACAAGCGAAGAATGGATAAGGCATATTGTGCACCGTCTAGTAAATGGAACATAACTTTTCGCCCGTAAATGGAACATATAGTGTAGACCGTGGATGAATAGCAAAAAAATAGGCTCTCTGAAGTTTACTGTTCGTGGCCGCGAACGAACCACGGAAGTCGCCGCAGCAGCAATCCTAATTGTACTTAAACTTAGTTTTTAGCCCTAAAACCTCTATATAAACCCATAGTTCTCCCAATAGAGGCATGTTGTGTATTTTTCACTACTTTTGCAAGACAATTAGTAAGAGAGAACTCTCTCAACTCATTCCTTTATTTTATATCAAGTATTTATTTATGAATTCAATTATTATTCTTGTTTCTTTAAGCATGAGTAGCTAAATCCTTTTCTAAGGTTTTGATGGAACCTATTGGGTGATGAACTTATCGTTTATGTGATTACAAATTTTGACTTAGATTTTTATTTGTTCAACTTCATTCTTGTTGTAGTTAATTGGTAGGATCCCCAATTAGCTGTGCCTATTTAGTGTGCATAACTTGGAAAAGAGTGCATATTTAGGTATATTGTTGAACAACACCACACCTAGGTTATTGGAGAAATCTATAACTTTAGGCGTAAAGACGGGGTTAGTAATAACGAAGTCTTGGGTGCAATCTTAAGTGAACTATTCAAATTAAAGCTAGCTAGGGTAGCTCGAGAGAGTGCACTAGTAAATTAGTGTAATTGCCGGGGAGATGGTTACGATACAAATAGCGTTCATGATTGATAAGATATATTGACAATTTGTATGAGCATAACGATAAGGGATTCCACCAATAGGGAAATCAATACCTTAGTCTATTTCCATATTATTTTACCCAAACATTCAATTCTTTGTTTTAAGCATTTTAATTCTTGCAAAAGTAGTAGTTCGAAATTCACATAAACACATACTCGAAATTTTGGTAACTTGATTCGGAAGTACTCTTGTGTTGTGAAAGTTGTAATTGGTAGGTTAATTCCTTGTGGAATCGATTATGGACTTATTAGACCAGGTTATATTGACTACGACCGTTGCTTGGACATGATTCAGTGAGCGCCTAGCGCAAAAGGTTGCTTTACTAAGTAAGATAAGGCAAGAAGCAAGGGCGCAGCAGCTGCAAGAAGTTGCTTCTTAGCGCATCTGTTTTCTTGCTCGTTAGCGCTTGACTAATAAGATAGAAAGAGCCTTTCTTGCTTGTATAGTAAAGTCTCGTTTTTTTATTGGAGTAGGTGCTTGCTAGGGTAGGGCACTTCTTCATTCTTCATTCAAAACTAACAATTGTCGGGTCGGGGATTTCTGCCAAGTTATCAAAAAGGGAGTTGGGTAAAGCAAAATCTCTCCTTGGAGGAACATGGGCTTAGTAAAGTAGAACCGGGTTGCGCTGCTTGATGCTCCAATCGAAAACAAATTAGTAGGCCCATGCCGGTACGATTGAATATGCGTTAGAAAGGTCAATCCCTCTCCTACGACAGCAAAAATATAGGGTCGAACTTCTAAACCGCCCACTTCCATAGAACAATATCGTGGCAACATAAACCTAAGTGGTCATATTGGATCCTTGGGAACTATCACAAGTACGGCCGGCCTATATATATTTGAACGAAAATGTCGTGTCATCCAGCAGAGCCCAGAAGAATGTGACTCACGCAGATAGCTGATTCGTTTTCAATAGAAAAGAATAGCCAAACCAACCCAGCTGGCTAGTCAATCTCAGAGATCTTATCGGCCGGCAAACAGGAGACAGACGACCACGGTCCCGGCCTTACCAGCACCGGAGGTGTACTAATCAATGAACCCACGAAACCATCTTTCTTTTATGACAAAATAAACCAAGCCTAAGTGGTCACAACATCTTGTTGATATTGATTGAGGAGTATGATGTAATTTAGCTGATTGAATCCATCCATAAACTTAGATAGTGGTAACCTTTGTAACCAAAGCGTCACGACAACATCCAAAGGTGACCTTTGGATTCTTAAGTAGGGGGCAAGGAGGAGCACATTGGAATGTCGACCACTACATAACCACTAGTGGCTAAGAGAAAGCGAGCAGCACCTTGTATAGGTTGGGTGCAGCTTAAAGAAACAAACCCCTATTAGAGAAAGCCATTGTGTGCTAGCCTAGCTAGCTAACATTTTTCAACCGGCTGTTATGTTAGATGTAGCGCGCCTTCCCTCCTTCTCTCACTTTGGAAAGATTTTTTAGTATTTTATTGTGATGACCTGGTCGAGAGAGTACAATACATCGGTGTAAAAGATTTCCTTTTTTTGTGAGATTGGTTTACTTGTCCAAAGGGTGCAGTAGAACCTGAAGGAGAGGAATGAATATCTGGTCTATAATTTTTACAAAAGGAGGACCACTATTGGGAAATATCTTCCTCCTCTTGGTCGTCATCAAAGAAGTTGACGTTCGGGGCTTCCTCTTCCCTTAAAATAAAACCGGTGAAGTCCATCTTAAAGTTCAAAATCTACATCCTACACCTGATGTTCCTGATGAGAACAAATTGTAAGGGCGTTGAAAGAAACCCTTAAGAAAGATGTCCCTCGCTGCAAAACATATTCTCGCTAGATGGCAAGCCCCTCTTTGACTTTGATATAGAGCATATAAAGGGGGAGAGTCACAGTCTCCCTTATTTCCTAACAATAAAATTCTTTTTTTGAAAGGCTAGTAACAATGCGATATTCCATAGATAAGCAAGAAACTGAAGCCTTTCTTTTTATTTATGATGTACCGGCTTGAATTCACTTTCACTTTAGGAAAGGATTTCTTTCTCCTCAATGTAGGTGTTCGCTCCGCAGCACGAACAGATCGAGATGCAACATCGATCACATTGGGTGGGGCCATTCTCCCAATGCAGAGCTTGAAGAAAGAGTCAGAACTTTAGGCGGGGGCTTCTGTCGATAGAGCTAAAGCAGTCATTCAATAATCCACTGTCGACATACTAAGGCAAATAGCTGATCCAACTACAGAACAGATACATACATAAACATCAAAAATACCGGACAGAGCGCCCGCTCTAAAAAGTTGCCCTCCAGCATTCGTCCTTCAAACTACCCATCAATCATCCAATACAACCAACTATTCATAAAAGAGAAATGAAATAAAGAAATCAGCTTCAAAAGAAAAGTCCCAATTACAGTTTTAAAGGATAGGAGTAAGTAAAAGGACAGTGAGACTGAGAAAAATTCATTTCAAAAGAGAGAAAAACAAAGCTGACGTTCGTTCTCTTCCTCTATGCATCTCTGTGATGGGGCTCATCATAAGCTTTTTTTTTCAAGCTCTAAATAAGCTTTTTCTATCCTCTTCTTCCTATTCTATTGATCAGAAGCATCAAGCAGTGGTTCACGTCCAAGCAACGGTCGTAGTCAATATAACCTGGTCTAATAAGTCCATGATCTATCCCATAGGGAATTAACCTACCAATTGCAACTTTCACAACACAAGAACACTTCCGAATCAAGTCCCCAAAATTTCGAATATATGTTTGTGTGATTTTTCGACTAACTACTTTTGCAAGAATTAAAAAGGCTTAAAAGAAAGAATTGAATGTTGGGTAAGATAATATGGAAAAGGACTAAGGTATTGATTTCACCTATTGATGGAATCCCTTATCGTTATGATCATACAAATTGTCAATATATCCTATTAATCATGAACGCTATTTGTATCGTAACCTTCTCCCGAGCTATTACAATAATTTACTAGTGCACTCTCCCAAGCTACCCTATCTAGCTTTTATTTGAATAGTTCACTTAAGATTACACCGAAGACTTCATTATTCTTAACCTCGTCTTTACGCCTAAAGTTATAGATTCCTCGAATAACCTTGGTGTGGTAATGTTCAACAATATACCTAAATATGCACTCTTTTCCAAGTTATGCACACTAAATAGGCATAGCTAATTGGGACGTGTACCAATTAACTACAACAAGAATGAAGTTGAACAAATAGAAATCTAGCTAACAATTTGTAATTACATAAACGACAAGTTCATCACTCAATAGGTTCCATCAAAACCTTAGAAAAGGATTTAGCTACTCATGCTTAAAGAAATAAGAATAATAATTGAATTAACAAATAAATACTTGATATAAAATAAAGGAATGAGTTGGGAGAGTTCTCTCTTACTAATTGTCTTGCAAAAGTAGTGAAAAATAGATAACTTGCCTCTATTGGGCGAACTAGGGGTTTATATAGAGGTTTTAGGGCTTAAAAACTGAATTTGTAAAAGAATAGGAAACATTCTACGACACTTTCCACGGTTCATCCGTGGTCGTGGACGGACCGCGAACAGTCAACTTCAGAGAGCTTGTTTTTCGCGGTTCATCCGCGGTCGCGAGTGAACCGCGGATGAACAGCACTTCTGATTTTTCTCTGATTCTTCAAGCTCACTTCACTTCAACTCTTCACTTGGCCTTTTCATCAACATGTGACTCCAAAATAGCTCCTTGTAGTATCCAATGTATCATATGTACCTATAACACACCAATAAACACTAATCAAAGCATTTTGTCATCATAAACACCATTAATTCAACAACAAAGTGTGATTAGTTAGGGCATAACTATAGTCAAATTCACCTATTATCAATACCCCACACTTAAACCTTTGCCCGTCCTCGAGCAACCTTAATCACACGTTAGGCCAATTTTTAATTATGTCTCCCCCAAAATATGTCACAAAAGCCATCTTTCCTGATTAACCTAAGATATGGACAATCTTTACCTAACCCTAAACTCTCATGCCAGCATATTATTACTTACTCTACTTATTATCAAAAGCTTGCAAATTTACCTTCTTCCTCTTGAGTTACACGCCCTCACATAATTTATTGAGAGAAGTTCCCACACATAAGCAATTTAGAACATGGAACTTATAAATATCTGAAAAATTCACTCACTCTCAACAAAGAACATTTATATGCACATAGACACACCATAGGCTTGCCCCTAGTGTAATACTCCACTAATCGAGTTATTCAATCATAGATCAAGAGGTCATTAAGGGTTGTAATGTTGGCTACGGGACGGGTAGGATACTTTTGGTTATAGTGACTAACCTCCCTAAGCACTTTTCTTTTCCTTTTCACAACTTCCCGTTAGTTTTCTTCCTTATGTCTCCCCTAAACATTCATTCACCTTTATTTACTTCAAATCCCCATTTGTGTTTTGTTGGTGTAACTAACCTTACTAATTTTGATTGATGTATCTCTTTTTTTTTCAGAATATGTCTTTGCTTTGCAACATATGTACATTATTTTGGTCGGTTCACTATTTTCTACTATTCATTCTTGATTTTCCCTTTTTCAATTTCCGTTCACCCCACACTTAGACTTTTTCATATTCAATTCAATACAAGTGCTTCTAAGAGGTAAAGTAGAATAATACAATAATTTGATGAACATTCAAGGGTTATGAAAGAATAGGCTTTAGGCTCAAAGGGGTTAACTAAGATATGAGGTTACACAAAGAAATGCCTCTATGGGGTTATACAAAGAAATGCCTCTATCCTTTCTACAACCAAACAACTTCTATTTCGCTTTGCAAACACACAGGGCAAGTTCTAGGCATCATGTAAAGCATACAATGTAAGTAACACCTCACACACACATAGCATGCAACTTATTTGTAATCCGGTTCATCTACAAAGTCCTATCGATGTTTAAGCAAGCATTATTATGCAAATTTAAGGCATATTGAGATTCTACAGTCAAGCTTAGAAAATACATTCTCAAGTTCAATTAAGCTTTGCTAATGTGCATACTCGGGGCTACATGTTACCCTTTTTCCTCTAATCCTAAGAAAAGAAAAAATCTACCTAACCCGGTTTAACTAAATACCCTTGGAAAAGAACCGTGGTCAAAAGAAAACCCAAAGGGGAGATGATACACTACCTAGAAAAAGAAAATAAAAGAAAGAAAAATTACTACGTGGACTACTTCCCTCAAGAGTACTTGTCCTAAATAATCCGTCATCAGGAAGAGTCCTCTACTCATATTTTTGGATTTTTAAATTTTCTGATTTTTTTGTGTATATATATTTTTTTATATTAACCACTACTACTAATATATACAACATATACAAGATAAGTCACCCACCCCACACTTAAAAACATGTCATGTCCCCATGACATCAAGAAAGATAAAGCTCAAGAGGGGTGAGAAAACTTACCTGAGACTCACTCGGAGTCGGAGACGGTGGATGGGTCGACGTGACATGCTCGTCTAAGTGCTCGGAGCCATGCCATGAACCTGCTGTCTGACCGAGATTGCCTTTGAGGCATCGCGTCTAAACGCGTGTGCAAGCCATCAACGGAGGTGCACAGATCAACAACCTCCTCCTCCATGGACCTAAGCATAGGTCGTGAGGATTCGGACCTATACATACTCGCTCCACGGTGAGTATGCCTGGAAGGTCCGGCTGAATCACTGGAGTGCCTGGCCCAGGCAACCGGTACAGGGTCGTCCTCCTCATCCAAGTCAATTGGGTTAGTGTCTAGGCCAACCTGGATTTGAGAAGTTATAAACGAAGCTTTTGGTAGTAGGTCACCATCTGTGGCCATGACTGGGGTCTGATGGCTGAGACACAGTGTAGTGAAATGCGATAGGTAGTAAAAACCCTTGGCTGTGAGAGATTCCCTCAACACCATCTCATCACTAATTAAGCGGGCGATGTCTACGTCCCGCTGTGTTACAAAATACCATGTTAGAAGTGCCCTATTAAAATTGACATCCGTGGTGTTGCTAGAGGGCAAGAGCCGGTTACATATTATAGAAAACCAACATTTAGCGGTGTGTGTAAAGCAGTTAGAATGATGTGTTTTATTTCTAATCCACACAGGGATGTCGTCTACACATAAGGCCTAAATTAACATGTCTCATGTGACACCCGACCTATCGTGGTAGTAGTCCACATCACTAGTATGAATTGGAAGTCTAGGTGCCTGCCTAATAGTAGGAACATGGGCGGAGACATCCTTACCTCTGACATCATTACAAAGGAGGATAAAATACTTGCCGGTAACAAGGCTCCGGCTATAACTTAAAAAAAATCCAAAACAAAGTCTAAAACAAGAGTGGCATGAGCCACGTAGGGCCCTGAAAGGAAAGGGGCTCACCAAAACGGGCATAATGAAGGATGTTACTGCCGATGAGTTGAAGTACCTGCTATCGATTCACCTACAATCATAATACGAATGTAGCGTCCCCGGCAAATGGGACGTCAGTACACTGGAATTGTACTGGTATGTATGGACAAACTTTGTCCCAAGTAAACTCAAGCCATTAACAAGAAATTACGATGATAATACAGCCAATGAATTACATCAAGAATCAATTAAGCCAGCCAACCATGTTTTCCACATTTTTCCTCATTTCGGATAATTCTCAACACAAAGCACGTTTAAGATCAACAAGTAGAACAACCACAAATCAATCACGTAAAACACAAGTAGTCAAACAAAGGGGCAATCGGTGCCCCACAGGTTGCAAACTCTCCTGCTGTCTCCTTTCACAATTTCACATCAATGATTTTATATCATATTTCAATAGCGATTTCGATCGCTTTCCATCCTTATTACCCCTGACCACCCTTATTACCTCGGCCACCCTTATCACCCCAACCCATACCTTATTTCCTCATGTTGCGGCACGCAACCCGATCCCACCGTGCAGTTTTCAAACACAACAATTTCAAACAGCAGATAAGGCACTACACACAATTTCAACAAGTTCAAATAAGCAACTTACAAGTTGGTTCATGTTCACAATTATTTCTCAAGCCAATATCACAAGCAAATTACAATGTTTCCATAATCAAGAATACACACACAAGTATGTTCAATAATTTACCACAATTCAAGTGTTTCATCTCTTTCAACAAGAAACCATATATGCCACCACAACAATTGTTCTCAGTTCTTTACAAATTCCAATTCCCTTGTCATCTTTCAATTCATATTTCATACCATACCGCATGTAGTTCAATCATCAATTGAATACCCAACAATGACATCAAAGAATCACATACAATTTCTCAAATTAACACATGCCAAACAATATCACATATATGGGCGATTTCACAAGAATCAAAATTAGCCATACATACCTCGATTGAGCTTTCCTTTGGTAATTTGATCATAACTTTGTCTAGGAATGTCCAAATGACGAACGGTTTGAAGCGTTGGAAACTAGACTCAAAGGGATTTCATCTGATATGCTATTCACCACATAAAACCTTATACATAATTATCTATGGTCGTTTAAAGTGGAGCCCTGTGTGAATCCATTTGGAATTTTGGCCTATTTCGAAAATTTTCCTATTTGGCTTACACTTGGGCCTTCATTTGGACCTCATATCACTTACCATATGACTCATACTCATATTTAGCAAGTCTAATTGATGTCCATAATGTCCATAGCACATAAAATATAATAATTAGCCTACGTGGCACCACAGAATCCTATATTACTTAGCGAAATTTTCTGGGGCCTTACAATATGACCCCAAAATTAGAGGGGGGAAAGGTCAGCTATTGAGACGATGGGGGATAAGCTTCATCGTCGAGAGGGAAAGAGGCCGGATCACTAGCTAAGGCTCCTAAATGACCGCTCAGTGATAAAGGAGGTAGGGGTGCAGAGAAAGCTAGGATGTTTTCCTAGAAGCAGCCACCCTTGAAAGAGTGCGTAATAGCTCACTGATCGAGCGCTCTTCCGCCGAAGATGAACGGGGCTAAGCGATCTTTAGAAGCTGTGGGATATCAAAATACATCAGCAGGGATATTTTAATTCATTGTCCACTATTTCCAGTATTTTTCGAAAAATAGCAATTAGGAATAGAGAATATATATCAAAGAAAGGTCTAACTGTTGGAATCATTTTTTCCATTGCTATTTGATACATTTTGGTCATTCACATTAGTGAATTAGGTGAAAGTGCGGAAAGAGAGGGATTCGAACCCTCGGTAAACAAAAGCCTACATAGCAATTCCAATGCTACGCATTAAACCACTTGGGCATCTGTCATACATAATGATTATGACCCATAAACCGAGTGAATAGCGAGTCAGTAATAAACTATTATTGATTGCATAGGTACGACCAATCCATTCTAACTAGAAAAATAGAAAATTTTAGACAAGAGGGGTTGCTCTGATGGTAAGCAACCCCCACTTCCAACCGAGAGGTTGTGAGTTCGAGTCTCCCCAAGAGCAAGGTGGGAAGTTCTTGGAGGGAAGGATGCCGGGGTCTATTTGGAAACAGATTCTCTACCCCAGGGTAGGGGTAAGGTCTGCGTACACACTACCCTCCCCAGACCCCATTAAGTGGGATTATACTGGGTTGTTGTTGCTGTTGTTGTTAGCATTCCATTGCCTTGAGTGAAATGGTGGGAATCCTTGTTTGATTTTTTTGAATATCCTCCTTCCGTGGTTTAGTACTGGGACGCATATATCAAAAGCTTAGTGTGAAATTTGAATGAGATATATCTTTCTGGAAAAGTATTCTCTAAGGGTAATGTAATTGAGTGAAATTCATTTTGTATCGTACAAGAAAGGAATTCCATTTGTGTATGTGCTCCTGATAAAAACAAATAAGGTACTCTATTCCATTACATACATGTATCGGGTTGAAAAACCAGACCCAGACTCTCTTGGAATCCTGAATATGCCAATAAATAATTAATTGTACCAATCCACATATGTCTCTCTCCCATCAATCGGTACTAGTTGAAGTAATGAAAAAATCCCCTATTTGTTTTATGAGAAATGCGAAACAAAAATGAAAAAAATGATCCCCTGTTGGGAATGAAATTATGCTCCACGTCCCCCTTTTCACAGAAAATGGAGAGATGAATTGATATATTTGTTGAATCCGTCGGGACTGACGGGGCTCGAACCCGCACCTTCCGCCTTGACAGGGCGGTGCTCTGACCGATTGAACTACAATCCCAGGAAAATTAGGTGTACAGCCTAAAATCAATTTAGATTCGCTGTGTTGTAACAGAGACACAAATGATATACGTATTTATATTATTATTATCTAATTATATATAATTATTATAAAAAAAATGCAGTAGACTCAAGGTGGCCTTATTCATGAATTGAATCAAATGGGGCATTTTAATTTAACTAATTTGAACTTAATTAAACTAAAGAGTCACGCTCTTTAAACGCCCTATAAGAAAAGAAGAAGAAACAGGCTTAAGTCATCGCTTCCAATCCGAAAAAGGGCGTTTTTCTTTTCCACGAAAGTCTGTCCCAACAATTTTTGCAGAGGATATAAATATGAATATGAAAAAAAACATAACCGCTCGGAGAGTCATTTTTTAGTTTTTAAGTGGAATGTTCATTATCATAATAAGTAGTCGATTAGGAGAATAACTATCTCACTATAGAGTATACTCTTCCTCATCTTTCATTATTCATATTATATGTCCTGGGACATAGATATTCTCGATACCCCCTTCTATTATGAATCGCCAAAGTCTTCCTACTTCTCCATTGTTACAATCAGATCCGAAAAATGAGAAATTAATCACAATGGACCTGAATTGAATCATGACTATATAAGTTATTCTGATATTAAGAGATTTAATAAAGATTTAATTAGTGGGATCGAACCTTTGATTTCCTTGGACCATGTAACAATTCGTCGTCCGATTGAATTTGCTTTTTCCTGGATGCTCTATAGGAATCCATAGATATTCCTTTCCTCCACCGATAAAGGTTCATCCCGAGCAACAAGAGCAATCTCTTTATTTTTAATTCTTTTTTCTTTTCGTTATGGTAATACAATGCAATAGGTCGTAAATCAGGTTGTTTCTGAAGATGAAAAGAGCTATTATCTTATGTGAAATTTATGAAAACCCAAAATGTAGGTAATGTTAGAAGACTAGCGTAGTCATCTGATGGTCAGATGCCTACGGTCGGTATTGTAAGACCCCGTAAAATTTTTGTGCATAAAACCTAGTAGCTGTGGTGTCATGGTCCGAATAATGTGTTAGGAATGCGTAGAATTCTTCGCGGCGAACTTGCGAGCCACGGTTCGGACCCTTGGTAGTGATTTAAGTTTCAAAATGTAGAGAATTAATTTTTCCGAAAAGTGTCAAATATGCGGTCAACCGCATTCTTGACCTCATATTTGACACTTTTCGGAAAAATTAATTCTCTACATTTTGAAACTTAAATCACTACCAAGGGTCCGAAACTTAAATCACTACGCATTCCTAACACATTATTCGGACCATGACACCACAGCTACTAGGTTTTATGCACAAATATTTTATGGGGTCTTACAGGTATATCTTTGAAAGCTCAGACGGAGAGAATAAACGGACTCCTCGAGGGCTACTTAAGCCACTTTAGTGCAAACCAGAAGGACTTACGCTGTTGGATGTTGCTCAGTCTTGCTATAACTTAACAACCAAAACGCTCTGCATCGAACTTCAGCCCTGACACCCCACACCATTGCGACAAGAGGGGGCTTGCCCATCATCCTATTGTGCCAAGAGGTGGGAGGAGTACAACGACCTTAGCCCAAACCTACTTAAACAACCTAAAGGCTTGTCCTAGTCTGAGAGTAGACCTTGTAGAAATGCGGATAGGAAAGGTAGCCTATAGACTCAAGCGACCAGCTTGGTGAATATGAACCCCGTATTCCATGTGAGTCAGTTGACTTCAATTAGACCAGATCGCCCCAGAGAGGAACATGCCCACGAGGGCACCACCAGATGTTGCAGATAAACCTACTAAAGAAGAAGTTGAGTATATCATAGCTGACCGCACCATGGGCTAGCCCATACACCCACTGCATGAGTGGAATACTACTTAGCCAACTAGAAAGAAACAAGGTCTTAGGGCACGATCACTATATCTTCAATTTTTCTTTATCTCACCTCTATTGAAAGAGGGATAATACGTGGCGTGGTATACCTGATAGTCAGTCAACAAGATGTACGTAAGTCGACATAGCTCCATGTTTATGTTCTTTGGAGCTAGAACCAATCAATAGAATGAAATGAAATTATGGTAAGCCTAGGGCGACGAACGTGGCTGAAAACTGTCTATACAAAGCCCCTCTCTTCTTCACTCAAATAGGCAATGCACCCTTTGTTTGAATGGTACTTGATTCATAATGAATGATGCTTTTGAAGTTATATGAACTTTCTAAAACAAAATCCCACGCGGAGCGTGTCACGAGATATATTGCTCTCGAACTTCTTACGGTAAGGCCAATGCACCAGCCAGCAGGTGTGGTGGCGAACACGCTCTGCTCTAAGATAAGTTGTTTAGCTTGTAGACGGAGGATATATAGAAAGTGTGCCGTGCTTGATTCATAAGATTCTATAATCAATAGCACCAGTATATTATTTTACTTGGCCTGCCTCTCCCATGAATTTCCAGACTAACCAACCCGGATCTGCCCTCGCAAGTCTCTTTGCATTATGGGAGCAGAGCATGCAGCAAAATCAAGCAATGGATCTTAGAAGAATTCCACTTTGAAGCATGACTCTTTCTATTTCTGTGCTGGCATTTGAGTTGTCTCCCTTCCTCTTTCAATGGAAACACTTGTCCTAGAAAGCTCCGATAGCCCCCGCTTCTGCCTCTATCAGGCGGCTACAGCCCCCCCTCCACACCCACAGCATAGAGGAGCTGCTCCAATATCCATACTACAACCAAGCAAAATGCTCTCCAGAGCGATATATGATGCTAAACCGAGAGGGAGACATAGAGAGGGCTATCCTTTTGTTGTCTTGAAAAGACAAAAGCACTCATATGAATGGTGCTAGTTCCCATATTCTTTCTAGTCTCATTGGTTTTGAGAGGCTCCCTCTCCCTGGCCCTTACTCGTCTTTTGAAAGCCGTTGTCCTGGATTTTCTTTCCGTATGCCGGGGAAAGTACCTCACCCTCACCTTTCTACATTTATTATTATACAGAATTTCCCCGGGTCTCTATAAAACAGAATGAAAAGCTCGAGTGGATGCACAAACAAAAGGAGAGAGAAAAAGTAGAAAAGAAAGGGGGGAAGAAGTCTAGTGCTAGTTCTTACTAAGACTTCTTTATCTAACTTTTATTTTTGAGTGGTTTCTTTGTTCTCTTATTTGGATTGAAAGAAAGAAAAAACTTACCTTTCTTTCTCTTCAATATTTTTGTTTTATCCCTTCGACGAATTTCGGTTATGACCAACGCCCCACTAGCTAAATAGGCATAAGAAAAAGCGACCTGAAAAAAAAAAGCAAGGTGCACCTTGAATTGAACTCGACGAATTGCCTATTGCCAGAGAGCTTTTTTTAGAAAGATTCTCCATTGGTAATTTAAAAATAGAAAGAATATAAATAAAGGCGTATATGCGGGAAGGGGCCCCCACTACTTCTTCATTCAGGTGGGATTGGGGGAGACTAGTCTCATTACTTCTCACAGGGAAAGAGGTGCACCTAACCCACCTACCCACTCATCAATCAAGGTGTTCAGCTGACTTGCACTGATAGACCTCTATTGTATTGGAATTAGGCACCCATCTTTTTACTGTTGTCAATGAATCTCTTCCATGTTCGCTTCTACTCTATGTTAGAACATTTCTGTGAATGCTATTCTGATCTAAGTGGTCTTATTTTTTGTCCCGTGCTAGGAAGCATTACTCCTCTTTTCATTCCAAATTCAAGAATACGATCGTTACGATTAATTGGTCTGTGCGCCTCTCTTATTACTTTTTTTATCTCCATGTTCTTTGGATACAATTCGAACCTTCTACGGCCACATCTCAATTTGTGGAAACCCTTCGATGGCTTCCTTATGAAAACAAAATTTCATTTGGGTATAAACGGTATCTCTTTATTCTTCATGATATTGACCACATTTTTTATCCCTATTTGCATTTTAGTGGGTTTGTTTGGTATGAGAAGTTATGGGAAAGAGTATATTACAGCATTTGAATTTATAATGATCGTCGTGTTCTGCATGCGGGATCTTCTACTATTCTATGTTCTTCCCGAAAGTGTGTAAATCCCTATGTTGTGCGGAGCTGAGTTTCGTCTATTCGCTGGGAAAAAGCCTTTCCTCTACAGGGGCCTAGTGCAGTAAACGCCCTACGGGTGTTCGTCCATCGTCCTAAAGTAGTCCCTGCAAAACTTTCGAGAAGAGGGTAGTCTTGTATTTAAGCATAGCATTTCTGGTCGAACCCGCCAAACCCAACTAAGAAGAACCGAACCTGACCAACACATCTTTTTACTTTTGGAAGGGTACTCCGAGTAGTGGGTACCTACCCTCCGAGTAGTGGGTACCTCGTAGGACCTCGACCCGCCTACTCGGGTCTTGTATGGATATACAAGAAGGGGTGCTCCTAGGCATGTGTAGGGTTTGTGTTTGTTCCCGAGAAAGGATTCCTCGTCAAGTAAGTTTGAGGGGTGTGGACACACTTGCGCGAATTCAAGTAACGACTACAAGGGAGAAATCGAAAGGAAAATGTACCAGATAAGGGATGGATGTAAACTCGTAAGCTACCGAAGGTAGGGATAATCGTCCAGGTCTTATTGTGAAAGAAAAAAGCCGCCCCGCCACAGCAAACGGGTTGCTTCCTCTATCGTCACAGGGGAGCTCTTGGCGAGGAGACCTTAGGATAAGCTTCTAAGACAAACGGGATGGGAGGATCGACCCTTTCAGATAATTCTGAAGAAAGACTGTTGGCAGCAGGCAGAGAGATTTGTTTTTTGCTCTTCAAAACACATAGAAATGCGGGCAGGGTAGAGCTCGGCAGAGGGTTCGAGAATAGGGTAGGGTCTTGTCCGTAAGATTCAGATAAGAAAAGAGTTCCAAACCTTTATGCATGCACGTGCTGCATACAAATTTCGGCCAGGATGATTGAGAATGATTCATCCAATTTGAACCGCTCACATCACAATAGTAGTAGCGTAAAGGCCGTAAGTCAGGGCGCGGCCATAACATAAGGCTATTACTTTCACACTTCTCCATCTATAGATATAGAGAGATACGCTGCGTGAGCAACCCGACTGTGCCTTACATGTGCTCTACAGGACGCACGTAATCTTTCTTCCCAACAAGCAGTTCGTTCGGGCGGGAAGCAGGCCAAGCCCTACGGGTGGGCATCTCTTGCAACACAAGCACCATTGTGCGACACCACCTGAGAAGCAAAAGATTCATTAGTCCAGGCTGAAAATACATGCATAGATAGTGGTTTAATGCCAAGGCCAATGACGGAAGCTTAGGACAGAGCCTTATGAGGCGGAAGTCTCACGTACGGTTCTCTGAGAAGGGAGTGGCTACCTACTGGAGCTTCGACCAAGCACCATTGGTCAATTCTGCTTTGGGGCCACCCCTGACTCTACCATTATTATAGGGGTATGGGGTTCGAGACAAAGAATGATCAAGGCAGCATATCAGTTGTTCCTTTATACTTTACTTGGATTTGTTTTTATGCTATTAGTTATTATGTTGATTCTTCTCCAAACAAGAACAACCGATTTACAAATCTCATTAACCATAGAATTTAGTGAGTGGCGCAAAATCTTTATATGGATTGCTTCTTTCGCCTCTTTCGCCGTCAAAGTGCCTATGGTACTAGTTCATATTTGGTTACCCGAAGCTCATGTAGAGGCACATACGGTAGGATCCGTCATCTTGGAAGGAATTTCTTTAAAATTGGGAACCTACGGGTTTTTAAGATTTTCAATACCTATGTTTCCCGAAGCGACACTTTGTTCCAGTCCTTTCATTTATACTTTAAGCGCGATTGCTATAATATATAATTCCTCGACCACTTTAAGTTAGACCGATCTTAAGAAGATTATTTCTTACTCCTTAGTAGCTCATATGAATCTGGTGACTATTGGCATGTTTAGTCAGGCGGCGGCTGTTAGGTCACCTATTTTGAGTTATGAACACACAAGGCCAAAACATTTGTGCCGGGCGCGCGACCCATCAACCTACTAGCAATGGGGGAGAAAACATAGCATGTCGTAATAAAAACTTGATTTGAGGCGTCAGCAAAACACTGCCGTCTTTTCCAAAAAAAAAACCCCCTTAGCGCCCCTAGATAGGTGTAGGGGACATCCCTACGCGCAGGCAACAGCAACATCGGCTCTACGAAGTCAGAACTGTTGGGTTTCCCAATTCATTCGTGAATAATAATTCAAGGGAATGAAGCGAGTACTTCTAGCTGCTTCGCCTGCTTCTTATTATGTCGGCTATGTTTTCGTGTCAAAAATGAACAAAAAGCGAGACGAGCATGCTATTTACAAATCGATTGATAGATAGCCTGATCTGTTCTGATAGATCGAAAGAGATAGAGCGGGAATCTCTCAATAATATGGGTAAATCTCCTATTTCTATCTATTGATGAGACAACCATCTATTCTTGATCAATCAGAAAGAAATCGATATGTATCTGATGGAGTCTACATCGTACGTAGAGCTCCCAAGCGCTTTATAGGCCAACTCAGTTCTCTTATCCATCGGTCCAATACACTGGGCTCATCTCATAGAGGGAAAAGCCAAAATGTAATTGTCTTTTTCGCCACCTCGACGCATTCCCTTCTCTCCCCGGTATCGTCCCACACAAAAAGAATGTGCGCAGAGGCTCGGGTTGACCTATAGGACCGCTAACATAAACCGAGGAGTTGAGCCCGAACTAGCGAACCAAAGTCACTTTCGGAACCATACTTCATACAGCTAACATGGGTCCAGTCCAGCAGGAACTTGCAGCGCAAACGAACCTAAGCTGCTATACCGAATCCCCCGCTGGCCATCGGGGACTGAGTGGTAAGGTCCTAATCCGCAGGGGACCAGATCACTCATTCTTCCATTGGGGATAAGTGCACGAACGATAACTCCAAATGTCACACATCCGCTGCCTACCTAACATTTAGGTGGCACTAGTGAGATCCGGCTAAGGTAAGGAACTTCGTGTCGCGACTTCTCCACTCCGTTGCGTTGCGGTCTCATGAACTATACTTCGTTGCCTTCCCGTGCGTGAAGCGAATGGGCGCTGTGCCATGGCTCAGTATCGGGGTGGGGAGCGAAGAGAGACCAGAAGAATGATTAATTTGGATCGATGAGCTTTTTTAGCCCAAAAACAAAGAATCAATTGAATGTCTGTCTATCCATGAACATCTATTCTATCTGTATATCTAGGGGATTTCTCTATACATATAGTTTTTTTATGGAATGATATGATCGGCTAGCCGTAACCACATATCAGCTATGCTCAATGCGGGATTTCTATTGGATCAGATCTTTTGGGAAGCTTTTGGACCTAGCGAAAATGGCTCTAAGCCTTCACGGAAGCAAGAGCGAGAGAACCGGAGCACGAAGTTATCGCTTCCCCCGATAAACTAAAATACAATAGTCGCGACCTACTTTGTTTCAAAAGAAAGGTGAAGGATTTGGCAACAAGCAAACGGTTTTCTATTATAGTTGCAAGGGTTGCAAACCTTAATTACTTAAGTACCAAAGGTTGCTTTCGGTTGGTTTTATAATGGGGTTGTTCACTACAAGCTATCAGCGCTCAGCGCTGTCTTAGATTTAACGTTAACTTATATTATTGTCACTCAATCTCTAAGGCGGGTTTCTGCTAAGAACTGAATAATGTTCATATCCAAAGGTGAACAAAGCCCTAGCTTCTAGAGTTTGCTGCTTTTCCCAGGTCGGAGAAGGGCTTATACTGCTCGCCTTTGTTTAATATATTCATTCAGCACCGATACAAACAAAAACTACACCACAGTTGAAGGGCCAGTATTGAATCTAGAAGTAGCTCGCCTATAGTAGTCGACCTAACCAAAGTCTCACGACAATAGAAAATTAGCCTTATGAATTGAATCTTAAGTAGGTGGCTTATCCCGCCCGCCTACCAATCAAAGAGGCTGAGAGTAAGTGTAAGCTCACCCGGAAGCTCGAAGAGCTTCCCTTCATTCGCTTCGCGGGTCCCTTCATTCGGTCTGAGGGACCGTAGATCGGAAATCTCTTTCTAAACCACCCCATTCATCCAAAAGAGAAAGGAAGGGGCCTATGTATTTGCATGACCCCTACAGATTTAACCCTATCTATACCCAAAGCCACTTCCCTAGCGGTTCTGCCACCACGACGCAAAACGGGAGCTGGTGTGGAACCTTTTCATCTGGTGTAACAGTTGGTAGAACGTAACAAAATAATATGGCCGCCTAACATAGGGGATGGAGGTACGGTAAATTCGGCCAAAATATGAGACCCGAAGGGGTCGGGGAGCACAATCCTATCCTATCCGCGTTTACCCCTTCAACTTCGGACAGCCGTTCGTTGCATCATAAGGAAGACCCCCCTTTCGAGGTACAAAAATAGTACGATACATAGGAGGTTGGACTTTCTCAACGTGGTGTATAGCATGAAAAACCTTTCGATACAAGATAGGGCCATTGACATGAAAGAAAAAAATGAATCCTTTCTTATCATCTTTCCCGAGAGGGAAAGAGAAAGAGGGTCTTATGGAGGGAGGGGAGAGGGGAAAGGCTTGGGCTTACCTATCCCAATAGGACCCCATAAAAGAACGGGAGTTGTTGGGAGGTTCCATATTGCCGAGACGAAGGACAACACTTCTGTACATGATCACAGTATGTCACGTCGTCTCATCCTTACTGCATAGAAGAGTACCTATGCATTATGTTCTGGTTCACTGATAAGGAAGATAGCGTTGGGGTGGGGGTCTACGATGTGATACTAAAGTATGACCGGGAGACATACATGCTAACTATGGGTAGGAAGCAAGAACCATTATGTAAAACATTTCGGGGGGATCTCTTACACTACCATGGATCGACAGAGCGGAACGACCAGAAAAAGAATTTAAGTTTGAAAGCCATATGATAGGTGGTAACTATCTTGTACGGTTTGGGGGGTAATCGGCGTACTTCGATCAGTGGGGGGAATCTTTGGCTCTATCGAACATATAGGGAATTGTATGTAGCATTCTACCGATGTCAAGTCATGGACTTGTTTCTTCAGCTCTTTCTCTATGTGTTGGTTATCTATGACCGACATAAGACTCAACTTGTTAAATATTACGGAGGTTCAGTGAGCACCATGCCGAATCTCTCTACCATTTTCTTCTCTTCCCCTTTGGCCAATATGAGTTCACCTGGTACTAGCAGCTTTTTCAGGGAATTTCTCATCTTAGTAGGAGCTTTCCAAAGAAATAGCTTAGTAGGCACATTAGCAGCGCTTGGGATGATTTTAGGTGCGGCCTATTCCCTTTGGCTATATAATCATGCATTTTCTAGAATTTAAAACCCGATTTCCTCCATAAATTCTCCGATCCAAATGGCAGAGAAGTTTCCATATTTATACCTTTTCTTGTTGGAGGGGCGACCTTTAGTTAAACTACCAAAGAAACTAGGGTAAACCAATGTGATCATGACATTGTAGGTGCTTGCTATGGGACGGATGCGACTTCCATCAGTTTGTTTGGGTGGCATAGCCCATTGCATAAGTCCCCCCCCCTCTTTTTATGCATTTCATTAGTCTTTAGGGAGCCGAAGCTTGATTTTACTAAACTAATAAATAAGGCTCTCACTACGTGCTTACCGTTTTTGGATGTAGGGTTGGGGTGGCTTGTTGAGTGAGACTGATAGAAAGAAAGGACGAGGAGCAACCATGCATGGTACTTCTCGACCCTGTCTCCGAGGGACAGTTAAACTAGCGACTCATGAATGCTTCTAGGTTGGACGAGAAAATAACTCGAAGGCGTTCGGTCTGTTTTTTGAGCAAGAATCACAGCCTTACCTTAACTTCACCATGATATGGACTCCAAGTTCTTATGGCAGAGCACGAGGAGATTTATCATCAATATGATGATTCGAATGGAAACCAGAAGCATGAGTGGGGTCCTCATAGTCCAAGATAATCAAAAGATCAATAACAGTAATGTAAGCATGAGACTTTTTGGTTGTACCGGTGAACCAGATGGCCACCACGATGGAATCTGGGACGCAGGACTTGTAGTATCTCTCTAGATCTAGCAAAAGTGAAAGACCCCCTAAAATAATTCGAATAGAGGCTGACCGTTGAGCCCACTCTGGCCTCGTGGAGCGAGCCCCTCTGGTTTCAAGCTGGAGCTTCCATAACTTATGGCTATAGCAATGGGAGTGCCCCAGCAGAGAGAAAAGTCAGCATAATGAGCACCACGCCCGCCAAGCGGGCGGCAGGAGCAGCGGGCAAGTGCTTGGTAAGCCAACAGCCCAGTGAACTGGATGCGGCACTCGAAGTAAGTGGGGCACATAGAGAAAGTACGTGAAATTGGCCCCACTCCGCTTTCTTAAAAGCAAGGACCACTACGGGAGGTCAAACCAAGGATCTATGGAAGTGGGGGCTCGTCCCCGGTCAGTATTGGATCAAACAATAGGGGTCCGTAGCACTATCCTTTTTTTTATTGATTTAATACAATAGGGGAAAAGGTCGTACAGTTCCCTACAGAGACAAACTCTCAACTTATCCTCCGCGCGCTGGGAATACCTCTTCCGTGCAACTTTTTCGTGGCGGGAACAATACAACAGGGAAAGACCCGACCTAGGGCGAGCTTTATTTATTTAAGAGAGAATGGGGAGTGAATCGAATTCCATTTCCATTCTTTGGGGGCTTTCTGGCTCCTCTCGATCTTTTTCTACATTGATAAGGGGGAAGGAGTCTATATCAATGGACATTAATGAACCATCATTGATGGACATTGGACATGACACGATCAATTCAACTCAAGGTCCGCCACAAATAGACGTTGCTTACTTTCCTAGTAGCGAAGGAAAGGGTAGGGCTTTTTTCTTAGTAATAGTGGGCGGGTCTCATGAGATCTATGCTGGTCGTCGGAATCAAATGAAGGTCGAATGACCATTCGATTCATTAAGGGGCATAGCGGCGCCCTCGCCCGGTGCCATTTTCGGACCTAGCAGCAAACGGGCTGGCCGTCCCTAAATTTAGACCGGACCAGACTCTTCTTTGTTTGAGCTGCTCCCAGGCACGTAGACCGAAGATCTCACTTGTCCTGGACAAGTACGTAGAGATCTTTGTGGGACCGTGGAGGGAGTCTCAGTCAATCTTTTCTAGTATTCCATATCACGCTACACATGGAGATCTTTCCATTGATAGATCATAGGGTCCCCCCTTGAGCAAATTCTTAAAGGTTAGGTTACTACCTGCTTCTACAGAAGAGGTTTACTTTGTACCACCCGAATGTCACATAGATCAGAATCTGGAGCGATAAGAATGAAAGGGTTGGTGTGGCCATAGCTACAAATACTGGCGCTTCAAATTCGATTCTAAGGGCGCTACTGAAAGCCTTTTTTAGGTCCTGTAATAGGGATGTGTAAGCCTTGAAAGACTTTGGTACTTCGGTAGGGTCGGACGGCTTTTTTTGCCCTAGCTTTGAAAATCGCATCCCCGCACAACAACATTCTTTGTTTGTGCACCCCTTACCGTTCTCGCTCAGTCTTTCAATGACTGGGAAGACAGTCGTAGAAATAAAGCCTATTGACACGCCGACCATCAAATACGAGATAGGGCCCCTTCTCAAAGATTTGATGGAATGGCCCACCCCACCCAAGAGCGCTTATGTCATAGGGGGACTCATGGATGGAAACAATCCTTATGGTTTGTTTTTATATACGGTAGGAATAATAAAAAAAAAGTCCAGGTTGGTTGGTGAGCCTAGTGATAGGAGACTATCTAGCTTGGTTCGGAGAGCCCTTGCTGGGTAAAATATTTATTTGTTGCTAAATGTTACGGCCTAAATGATGAACTATTGACCGTACTTGTTCGGATGGGTGTTCACCCCAAAGTGTTCTCGGACCGCATGCATACATCCGTAAGTAACTTAGTGCAACATGGAAAATTTCATTGAGAGGAATCAGTAAAGAAAAGAAAAATGGGTCAACAATATCAACATGTGTATTTGAGAGATTTTCCTCGAGCTGAGGAGTGTCCACATTAGTTTGTTGAGGTGTTTACATAGTCCTGTGGTCCTCTTTTATATCCTGTCGAGAGTTCGGATTACTCCACCTAAGTAGAACGAAAAGAAGGAATTGGAAAAGAAAACGGGGAGCTATTGTGAAGCCTAGAAAGGCGGAAGCGGAATATTGCTTATACCGAGATCCCCAACAGCAGCATAGCTTATTAGTAACACTCTTTCTACTGGCGTGGCACAGCTGGATGCTTCTGATCAATAGAACATGAAGAGGAGAAAAAAAATCTTACGATGAGCATCTATTTGAGTCGATCATTTCCAAGATCTAATTCCAGTTTTTTCTTATGTAGTAGAAACGCCTTACAATCCGAAGTTTTACGCTTAAGGGAAGAAATGTTCTTGGTGGATGCAGGCCTTGGGACCCCTAGAATTTGTATGCAAGATGAGCCTATAAGAGTGCCAATCAACCGAGCTACCAAGTTTGAGAATAAGGTGGGATTCCTGGATCTAGTGGCCGGTGAATAACTGATCAACGAGCAGATTTTACAGAGATTCTTCATCGAACTAGCGGCCGGTGAATCACTGATCAAAGAGCGAGCAGCCGCCAGGTTTAATGATTTGGTGGGATCTATAGATGTAGTGGCTGATGGACCGCTTCTTCTTCTTCCACGAAGATTCAGACAAAACCGATCATGGATTGAACTAAACAAGATTTGGCGAATGAATACAAAGGTCAAAGTCTTTATTATTGAGAAATTAAAAGGAGGTTATTTAGTAGCCATCGCAGGTTCCATTACTTTTCTTCTATTCCTTCATAGAAGAAAAAGGATATCGAATGATCGATTCACTATTGAGAACACTAACCCCAAAAAGACGAATATTGTGGTTTTCTAACAGCGGCAGATCAAAGAAGAACTTGATGAGCGAAATCCGTGACAAAAATAAGAGAAGTTTTTTAATTCGGATGCCTAGCATCCCCTGATAACCTAGGATTAGTGGTGATAGGGCTGATGTGGTATCTCAAAAACAGGGATTTGGTGGAATCTATAAAGCGGATCCCATGGGCTTCTCGGGTGGAGGTTGGTTGAAGATGATGTGATGCTAGTGAACGTCTACGAAAACCCTGTCATAAAGTTTTCTTCTTCATTCCATCGTCGATCAATCTATCACTCAATCATAGGCCGCTCTGTCATTGTCTGATTTTTGGTTATCTGATCACACTCGAAATTATGTATCTACTTATCATATTTTTACCCCTGCTCGATAGTTTTGTAGCAGGTAGTTTCGGACGTTTTTACGAAAAGAAGGAACCGCTATAATAACCACTAAGTGCATTTCATTCTCTTCGATCATCCCTTTGATTTCTTTTTATGAAGTCGCATCGGGAGCTATTGCTTGCTATCTAAGAATAGCTCTATGGATCTCATCGGAAATGTTTGATGGTTCTTGGGGCTTCTTTGCGGACCGTGAAGTCACCGGATGAATTGTCTAGTAAATAGATCAGATCCGAACGCGGTTGTTGGTCCGTGTCGATACGGACACGACCCGCTCCTACCCAATACGGGGTACCATATAATCTCGGGAATAAGGGTGGACATAATAGATGTAACCATTCCCTTGGTTGGGGGCTGTGCTGCCCTGCCTTTTGATCGATACACAGTTGAGGAGTCCGATCAGCAATGCTATAGGTGTGGGAGCGATCTTGGTTAGGGAAGGCTAAGATGGCGCCTCGCATGTGGGTAGCAAGAGGGCGCTTATGCGCTGACGGTGGGGCCTTTTGTGGAAGGGCCCACCCCAATAGGGACAGTACACCCCCCACTTCAAGCGCACCTCTATATCGACTGAATCACTATTTTGGTCTAGTCGGTGGAACCGGTCAACCACGCGAACTGGTTAGATGCGTGTGGCAGAGGGCTCGTAGTACCCCTTTGATTGATCCAGCCTTTTCTTCGCTTCAGTAGTGAATCACCTACTAAAGGGGCAGGTTTACACGCCTTATTTGAGACTACTAAGGCAGGCAGTGGACTCTTTTATTAGGTAAGGGAAGAAGGGGCCTATGCACGACAGATGCCATACACTTGAGTGGCAAAGGAAAGCGAGACCTTACCTTTTTTTCCAGGCCTATTCGAACATACGGTTCCCACACAAGATCAAGTTGGTGAGCCGTGTGATGGGAAACCTTCCCGCACGGTTCGGAGTGCACTGAATTAGAATGAGAGGTTTACCACCACATCATTGCATGCAAGGGGAGCTCGCTCGATTCGCAGAATGGACCGTCTCGTAATTCACTTCTGACCCAGTGTTCGATAGCCCGATCGTAGTGATGTTAGTTGTGGTTACATTCATAAGTAGCTTGGTCCATCTTTATTCCATTTCATATATGTCTGAGGATACGTATAGCCCTCGATTTATGTGTTATTTATCCATTCCTACTTTTTTATGCCAATGTTGGTGACTGGAGATAACTCTCTTCAATTATTCCTGGGATGGGAGGGAGTAGTTCTTGCTTCATATTTGTTAATTCATTTTTGGTTTACACGACTTCAGGCAGATAAAGCAGCTATAAAAGCTATGCTTGTCAATCGAGTAGGTGATTTTGGATTAGCTCCTCGGATTTTGGGTTGTTTTACTCTATTTCAAACAGTAGACTTTTCAACTATTTTTGCTCTAGCTAGTGCCCCCAGAAATTCTTGGATTTCTTGCAATATGAGATTGAATGCCATAACTCTTATTTGTATTTTACTTTTTATTGGTGTTGTTGGGAAATTTGCACAGATACGATCGCATACTTGGTCACCTAATGCTATGGAGGGTCCCACTCTAGTATCCACTTTGATTCATGCAGCTATTGTGGTAACAGCTGGCGTTTTCATGATAGAAAGGTGCTCCCCTTTATTTGAATACCCACCTACGGCTTTGATTGTTATTACTTTTACAGGAGCTATGACATCATTCCTTGAGGCAACCTCTAGAATATTATAGAATGATATAAAGAGGGTCATAGCTTATTCAACTTGCATTCAATTAGGTTATATGATCTTTGCTTGCGGCATCTGTAACTATTCAATGAGCGTATTTCGCTTAATGAATCACGCATTTTCAAAGCATTACTATTCGTGAGTGCAGTGCGGTGATTGATGCCATATCGGATGAGCAAGATATGTGGAAGATGGGGGGGGGGGCTTGCCTCCTCGTTCCCTTACCTATGCCATGATGCTCATGGGCAGCTTATCTCTAATTGGATTTCCTTTTCTAACTGGATTTTATTCCAAAGATGTGATCTTAGAGCTCGCTTACACTAAGTATACCATCGGTAGGAACTTTGCTTTCTGGTTGGGAAATATCTCTGTCCTTTTCACTTCTTATTACTCCTTTCGTTCACTTTTTCTAACATTTCTAGTACCAACTAATTCATTCGGGCGAGACATCTTATGATGTCATGATGTGCCCATTCCTATGGCCATTCCTTTAATGCTTCTGGATCTCGGGAGTCTGTTTGTATGATACTTGGCCAAAGTGTGACCTGTTAGCCCATAAGTAAGTACTGTGACGAAGCGGCTGTTGCTCACCCGACACGATCGTACGAGGTCACAATTCACCCAAACCAATCATCCGAGGTGAAAAATACTTGGGGATCGGATGCGGGCGAAATTTCTGCCAATGGCTGAGATGTTCAGTTGACTCCCTCCCCATTTGTGGAGGTCCCGACCCCTACGAGTGAGCAGAAAAGGGAGGAGAAAAGAGGCCCTAGTGAATCGTCATAATTAGTGAACAAGTTTAAGCTTCGCTGCCTAACAATATGGTGTATTGACCACACCGAGGGACAGGCGCTGAAGCGATGGACGGGAATGAGCGGAATCAATGTGTTCCAATTTCTAACCTTGCACACCGACCATCGAATGGACCATGGACTAAATGGCCACTGCCTGCAAGAACTATGTCCAGGGGATTACCGCCCCCCCCCCCCAACAAGGTACATATCGTGCCTATGGGCCGCTATAACTATCAATGAAGACACTCGAAATTGGAAAGAGAAACAAACCCACCCGGTGGACTGCCAAGTGGAAAGTCCTACAACACAGGTGGGGGATTCTCTAAAAAGCTAAGGTCGTGGCAGGCCAAGAGGGCCCACTTGGAGACTTGGGATCTCAGTAGGAAATGTGAAGGTTGCAACATGCCGTCTGGCCAAAGAGCATCAAGTAGTTTAGTTTTGATCTGAGTAAGCTCAAAATAGGGAATACCCTAACCCTGGGAACCGGGGCCTGGCCAACCTTCATTTGCGGTCGACGTTCCGTCTTTGTCCGTCGACAGTTAATTGTTTCGATCTGGTTCAATTCATGATCGCATCTGCAAACCTTATCCCGTGGGCTTTAGTGGACGTTTTTCATTTTTCACCCGGTCCTTAGTAGCCTTTCCAAAGTCAACCTAACCGGTTACCTTTCCCAAGGCGCTAAATAGGAGTTTGCCCTTACGCCTTTATATATAATAGAAGAAAATTAGATAGTTGTATATAGAATTAGCCAGATTGTCTGAAGCATGAACATTATCGCCTTTGTTCTGAAGGCCTAGCGAGTTCCTTTATTTTTTCAAAAGCGGTCCTTTTCTTTCCTCAAACCGAAGACTCGCTTGTTCAATACTGCTAACTATTATAGGAGGATGTCGCCCCCTCAGGACTGACAGTAATCTCTACTGGATGAAGCACCTGAGGAGTTGCATTGCCAAAGGGAAGAAAGGGAAGTTTATTCCCTTTGATAGAATGTACTGTCATTGGTACACATAGGGTGCTGACAGTAAACTCTACTGGATGAAGCATCTGGGGAGATACAAATCCAAACAGAAGAAGGAACGATACCCAAGTCATAATTTGGTGAAGCACTGTCATTGCTACACACAGGGTGCTGACAGTAATTTCTACTAGATGAAGCATCTGAGTAGATCCATCTCCAAAGAGAGGAAGCAACACTCAGGGAATCATGCATAATTTCATGTACTCTATGTTACATAGTACAAGTAAGGGAACATAAATATAACTCACATTACAATAACAAATAATATGTTGATAGCTAATTCTATCATGGAATTATAGTTATATCATACATAAAGTGACCAAAAGATGGGAGCAGGGTTTGACACTAATGTTATCTAGATGTTATTTCCTGAGGGATCCCCAGGTGGTGGTATTGGTACTTGGTACTCAATCCATCGGGGTGAAATTGGGGGTAACACCTAGATATAATATCAGTAATGCTAAAGAGTTTTGAGGACCATAAAGTCCAAAACACATTATGTACCCTACTATTTAAGGACTTTCCAGGTGGTGGTATTAGTACTTTGTACTCAATTCACCAGAGAAGAATTAGGCATAGGGTGCAGAAATGTTACAAGGGAAGTCATCCTCTATTTCAAGGAGGTGGACTTTCAAGACCCTAGCCAACAGAGCTCTAGAGCTCATGAGGGTACATATAGCAGATTTCCTCTCTCAAGAGGAAAAATGTTGGTTGAAATAAAAGGCACAGTTCCACTAGGCAAGTATGTGTTCATACAGTTTACAAGGAAAGCTGAAATAACTTCTAAGCAGGCATGCAATAAGGAAAAAAGAAGGAAAAAGAAATACAGGGGGTGTACAAGTCAGGACATCCATGAAGAGGCAACAAAGATGCACGGTCAATCTGCATACACGTTCAGGTAGAGGGAAAAAGCCTTGATCAACGAGGCAATGTCTCACACCAGAGCAGCCATAAGATACATGAAAAAAAAAACAAGAGGAAAAAAGGGAGTAAGCAATAAATCTTCACATTCAGCATAAAGGATACGAAAAAGACTAATTTGGAGAGAGAAGTACTAACCAGAAATCACTTTAAAGGTCCAAAATCATCATTTTCAAGCTAGAACATCACTCAATCATCACAGTATAGAGGGAGATAATCATGGAGACATGCAAATTGACAAAACCAGGAGTCATATAAGAGGAAAAATAGAATATGAAGGAAATAAAATCAATGAGAGGACAAACAGAAAAAAGACAAGGATAATAAGGCTAGTACAAATAGAAGAAACAAGAGATGGAATGAAGCTTACATTCTCAATGTTTTGGGAGGTCACAGGGGAGTTGGAGGAGCTCCGATGGTGGCAGATCCGAAGACAGCAGAGAGGAGAAAGGAGAGCAACAATCAAAAAACAAACATCAGTACAAGAGGTAGAGGAAATGATAATAATAATAAAAGAAGAAGAAACAGACTACCTGTAGCTGATGTAGATGAGATTTTGGTCATCTCTAGCTTGGACTCAATAGACAAAGTCACCAGAAGAAAGCAAAGAAAGATGTCGGAGATGATGAATGGTTTTGGGGTGAGAGAGTCTCTAGAGGAGAGATAAGTAAAAGAGGAAATGATATTTCTTATACACATCTCTCTTCTGAAATGAGATGTATTGGAGAAGCCAACGGTTGGATATAGAAAGGGCGCTTATTGGGATTAGGAAAGGGCAGGAGTTGGGTGACAGCTGGGTATGGGAGTCAGATAATTAGGTGGGATAATTTAATGACGGATATTTCGAGAATTTGGTCATAAAGGAGATACATGTGGCTAGCCTATGCAAATCGTATTGGGAGAAGTTGCTACATGATTCGCTCAAATTATACTTTTACAATTAGTGTAAGGCGGTCGGTGTCAAATATAGTAACCCAACTAGGTTGGGGTCGAATCCCATAGGGAATAGGTGTGAAATGGTAAGTTGAATTAGTGTGTTACCCGACTCAATCTTGAATCTATTCTGTTAGAAGTGACAAAGAAATGGTGTAAGAGTGATAGTATGAGTGAAGGTTGATTTAGAATATTTAACTAGTCAAAATGCTTAATGTAATAATCTATAGAATTGATAAAACCAAGGTTGTGTCCCCATAAATGTAGTGTAATGCCATCAGTGTTAATATGATATATTTCTAATGGTTGATTATTGATATGCAATTGATTTCTATGCAACTACCCAATATTTCCCAAAACTTGAGTAGTATTTCCTCTCTTGCTTTTTCCCAAAAGTCTAAGTGTCACAATGTATAACAATCAATAAGTGCCAAATAAAACCCACTTATCCCTAAGCGATTCTATTAAACGAGGTGTAAGGCCTCGAGTTTTTGTTCTTTACTTCTTCCAAAATCTAACCCACTTTCCCAAGTAATGTAGGACTTTAATGGCTTTAATTAGTGTTTGCAACCACCAATAATGCATATATTCAATGATATGCATATATTCAATGTTAAACACCCATTTACATAACACCCATTTAGGGTTCACAACCTTAGTATTTAGGCTTAGCCACACATGCTAAAATGTAAAATACAAGGTGTAATAAATGTCATAAATGCTTACAAAGTAAAAGATTCTTCAACCAAAAGCTTCCAGAAAGATGAAGTAATAAAGTCTTGGAGTGTAGTATAAAGTCTGCATAAGATGCCCTTACACAAAATTCTAAAAAGCTATTTATAGAGGGACCAAGATTTGATAAAAAACAGACAAGTTTGCCCTTCCAGGTCACGTATGCGACTGCAGATCTGTCGCATAATAGGTCTGCGGTCCGCAATCTTGAGAGGCGGCATCACGGATAGGAACCCTAGCTGTTCATGTGTTGATCGCGTCACCATTCTACGGTCCGCATGTTAATTGTGCGACCGCAGAAAGCACCGCAGACTTGCCTCTTAGGTTTCCTTTGTGTTCATTATGCGGCAGAAGTGCGGACCGCATATTGAATGTGCGATCGCAAAAGACATCGCATTCTTGCCATGCATTTCAGCTCCATTCACTGTTTAGTTCTGCGATTTGGTTGCTTATTTGCGGTCCGCACATGAAGTATGTGACCGCATATTGGTCCGCAGATTTGCTCTTTTGCACAACTTGCCCTCTTTCTTATCTTTTTGCGTCCATTTTTGTGTCCTTTGTTTTTTCTTCCTCTTTATCTGTAAAACCACAAAATCACATAAGTATGGACTACATTTTGCAATGAAACAAGCTAATATAAGAGCAATTAGTATGTAAATGTGCCGAATCTCTCCGGCACATCAACACCCCCAACTTAAGCTCTTGCTTGTCTTCAAGCAAGCAGAACACACCTACGCCACACTTATTTCTAATACTTAACACAATAATGACACAATATTTGTGCTAATGTTCAGTTCTTCAACCATGTATTGGAACAATCGCTCCACTCCTCCTTGACTAAGAGCTAACATGTAGAGACAGACCAATCATGCAAGCTTTGAGCCTCACATTGTGACTAAATGTTACCCTCAGCTGACTGCATTTGCATTAGACTCTAAAGGCTCAACTTAAGTAAATTCTGTAGTTCAGGCACTCTCACCAGAAATGATGTCCTATACTCACCATATTTACAATATTCACAAGGACAAGTCAAAAAAGAACACTCACTCTCAGAAGGAACTTCAACCGCCACTACATGTCATACCATATGCTTGCCCTTATTTTAATTCACCACTTCTTCAAGAATGATCGGTTGGAGGTCCCATAAGGACTTTTTAGGCTCGTAATGTAGGTTTAGGGAAGGTTAGGTAAGCATTTGGGTACATATGACTTCATCCTCCTTGAACACTATTTACAAGTTTCATTATGTTGCATTTTGATTTTCTTTAACTCACATAGCCTCATTAGCATCTTGTCCCCGATTATAGAACCACCTTGCATACCTCTCCTAATTTTATTCAAGTCTCCATTAATGTATATATATATATATATATATATATATATATATATATATATATATATATATATATATATATATATTTATACTCTATTGGAGCTTGAATACTTTAATACGCACTATGAGGTATGTGGCCTTAGACTCAATATATAACCTTGCCTATCTCACTTTCACACCACCCCCAACTTAGGCTTATAGCCTCATTTTCAATGTTCAAGGAGGGACGGGTTCAAAAGAGGGGATCATTTTGCAAAAAGGGAATGATTTGTAGTGAGTTGGCCAAAGAAAGGTTTGAAGGCTCAAAGAGGGGTACTAGTGATATTATTTACACAATGTTAGGTTTGAAAAGCTATAGAGATGTTTCAAATTAACATAACGAATGCCTAAGATCATTCCTCCAACCTGACATACTATCATTAGTATTGAAAGACCAACCAAGCAAGTTCTAGATGACATAAGTGGACACAAGAACTATATACAAGTAGAAAATCTCACTTACACACATTGTACTTGAACTGCTTAATTCACATTGTTTAGCACTTTCGAGCAACTACTTTGCAATTTCAAGCTTTTATGGGTCACTATAAAGTTACAAAGTGAGCCTTAAATTCACAAGATTGGTCAAAGAGACAAGTTCCCTTAAGACAGTCATCAATCTATCTATCATTGGGACGAGTTGAGAAAAATGACTATAGGAGCATATGTGCTATTACAGGTATGCATGCTTGGAACTGAACAATTTCACTAAACTGGTCACATTGATTTACACACGAGGTTCTGATTCTACTATTACACTCTTGGAAAAGAATCAGACAAAGAAAAACCAAGAGGAATTGATTGGCTAACTAATCATAAACAAGTATTGACAAATCAAAATATTGTATATACACTGCTTTATAGATCAAAATTGTACAAGTTTGATACACAAAAGCACAAAAATGGCAATATCAAATCAAAACACCAAAAGTGCCCCCACCCCCAACTTAGAACGACGCATTGTCCCAAATGCAGATAATAAAAGTGCAAAGTGTGAGGAGAGACTCCCTGAGGCACACTAAGTGCCATGGGAGTTGGCAGATGGCTGTGTGCCAGGGTGATTACCCTCTTGTGTATCTGCCATAGGCGCAGTCGAGGGTTCGACCTCTACTGCCGGTGGAAGCTCTGGTGTAGAAAGCAAGGCTGGCACTGGAGCTGATGGTGGGGCTGCTATGACCACAGCCGGCATTTAAGAGCTGCTAGATGCCTTAGGTGATGTATGAACTGTGGGACCTCCTCGGTCAATCAATGATCTCTGCAAGGCCACCTCAAGCTAAGCGCGCTCATCCTCATCCACAACATCATCCTCCTGAGGTGAAGCTGGAGCTGCTGCCTTCCCTTTGTCTACAAGCTGCGGAGCATCATCGCTGGAGAATTCCAAGTCATCCTCTTCTTCATCACTGTCACTTCCTCCCTCAGCTTCCTCATCAGAGGCAATATCAATACGGCTAGGAGGAGTTGGGGCCTGTGAGTCTCCGGGAGTAGGAACGGTAGGGTCGGCCATTAGGTTGGTGAAATCAAGGCCTAAATCAGGCACCTCATCAGCACTCTTGTCACCTGCTCCCGGAAAGAAGGATGAAACATCGAAGTCCAGGTTTTGCATCTTTTGAAATTCGACCTTCATCGAGGCCACCACTGTCTTGAGATCATGCAAACCGGGCATTTCTCCCATTTCTAGCTTCTCCACCCTCAACTCAAGCCCTTGCAGTCGCTCAGCTTATGCTATTTGTTTTTGCTGAATCTCTACTATGGCGGACTACATGGGAGTGAGAGCCTGCTTGATTAAATTAGGCAACGTCTTCACAAGCTGGTCAACTTTGGAGTTTGCATGTTTGGCTAAAAGACCAAGCTGTGAGACTGCCGGAGTGGTTGAATGAGGCTGAGCAGTAGCAGTGGTAGTTTGAGCAGCGGTGGAAGGAGTGGAAGACTGTGCCGCATCATCATGAGCAATAGGGGGTTGGGAGGAGAGTAGGTCTTCCTCAACAACTGCTGGAGGAGGTATCACCGCATCAGCAAGGCGGTTGAAGTCTATAATACCTTGCTCCTGACTTGTCGCATCCCGGAGGTCAACAAGAACTTGTGCCTCATGGCACAAAACAGTGATCAACAACGGGAACGGAAGAGAAGTGGCATCTTGCATTGCTCTTCTCCCAATTTCTTGGAAAATTATTTCTCCCACATTCACTTTAACGCCCTGTTTGATACAAGCAATGAGGAGGGTCTTCTCGATGGCGATGTCTGTCTCATGATTCGTTGGGATCAATCTGGATGCGAGAAATGCAAGCCAGTATCTCCCTTCCCTTGAGAAGCTCTCCTTATAAATATTTTTCCCCACTTGTATCCATACAGGGGTTCTAGTTGCAATGCCGTAGGCAATCCAGCTTCTTTCACTCTCTCTGTTGGCAAATTTGGCTTTATACACAGATGTTGAGGTGTCCCCGTCCCAGTCTGGGACCAACAATTTTTTTATGGCTTTAGCACTGCATTTGACTGGGATACCTCGAACTTCCACCTTGTCGAGGTACATCTTTTGCCTTTTATGCTGTTTGGTCCGGGAAGCTCCATAATTGGCATAGAACTCCCGAACAATGGATTCATTGTATTTGGCCGGAGGGTCAGTGAATCTCATCCATTTTCTCCGCTTGATGTCGGTAAGGATATGGGGGTAGTTTTCTTTAAGCACATTTTGGCTCAATTGCTTCTCAGGGAGGAGCTTTCTCCGTTTAAGCCTGACTTTATATTTATGCCTCGACCCCTCAATGCCCCAGCGTAGATGATATGAAAGTCCTTATGCAGCCTGCTTTCTCCTTGCCTTAGCATGTATGTCAACTGCAGGCTGGGTATCTGCTTCCTCAGGTTGGTCATTTTCTTCTCGTGGCGAGTCCATTCGTTGTCTTTTAGAAGCACGGGGCCTGTTTGCAAGTCATTTTTCAGCCATGTCTGCAATGGGAGCATTGTTAGTATAGCCAGTAGGGTAGAGAATAGGTAACATTTAACTGAGAGCAAGGATGTGACGCACTCTGCGATCGCAAAATAGGACTGCGGACCGCAGAGTTATCGCAAAATTTTTTCTGCTGAAGTTTCATTCCATTCTGCGATGATATATGCGATCACATAACGGTTAGGCGGACCGCATACTCATCGCAGAATGGCTCCTTCCAGAGTCCAAATTTCCCAGTTCACTGTTTTACTTTGCGTTGAGTTTGCGGACCGTAGATCAATTCTAAGGCTGCATACTCGATCGCACAATTCAATGCATGAGAGGGCTACCAAGGTGACAATTATGCGGTCACTTTGCGGACCGCAAAGTGATAATGCAATCGCATAGTGACGGCATAAGTTGTCTTCTTCATCTGACCTAGGGCTAGGTCTGCGACAACAATGCGGTTCACATTTTATACATGCGGACCGCAGAACTGAGCAACTTAATGCAACAGTTCAACTGTTCAGCCATGGGTGCCCAATCTTCAACCAATTCCTACCCCAACGTCTAGTTCATTACTACCCTAGCCATGCTATTAAGCCCACAACCATTTCACACAATTTTTTACTCAAACTATTTATACAATGGAGATGGGGGAAACAGTATACATACCAGATGTTGAGAATTGTATTAATTTAAAGGAGGATGCCTAGAGTTCCGATTCGAACTTGCCTCTGTTCGTTCTTTTTCTTTTTGTTTTTCTCCTCTTTGTCTTTTGTTTGTTTTTTTCTCTTTTTTTTGTTCTGTAGTGTAGGTCATTAGGAACGTACCTAGGGAGAGTTACACATTTTTGTGACGCCAAGTCTGCGAACCATTATGCGATCGCAGAACTATTTTGCGGTCCGCATAATGGTTGCATATTGCTGCGACGCGTAGGTTTCTCAGAGTCACTTTTGCGGTCCATTCTGCGATCGAACAACTAATATGCTGACCACAGAATGGACGCATTTCAACTTCCAATTTAGAGGGCTCACTGGTTAGGTCTGCGGTAGATTTGCGGTCAGCACATCAATTATGCGGTCGCATATCTACCGTATTTCTACCCTCATTCTTTCGCATATCTGTCCATGGGTGCATCCACCAAATATCATCACTGTTTGGGTTCCCTACACTTCACAGATGTTAAGGAAATAAATTAACAAAGAAAATTCAAAATTGAAAGACGGTGTTACCACCCATGGGTTACCTCCCATGCAGCGCTTGATTTAACGTCGCGACACGACGGGACTGATTTCTCCAATTTCATCCTTTTGACGGGCATGGTCCATCTTGTAGAGCCAACTGCTCTATCACCTTCTTCTCACCATCAACACCCAAGTAGCATTTGATACGTTGGCCATTTACTTTAAATGTCCGAGACCCGTCAGGAGATTCTAACTCTACAGCTCCGTATGGGGATACACTCACCACTTTAAAGGGGCCAGACCATTTCGATTTCAATTTTCCCGGAAACAATTTTAATCTTGAGTTGAAGAGTAAGACGAGGTCACCCGTCTTGAACTCTCTTTTCAAGATCTTTTTGTCATGAACAAATTTCATCCGCTCCTTGTATACCGCTGCGCTCTCATATGCATGGAATCGAAATTCCTCTAGTTCATTTAGTAGCATCAATCTCAAGTTTGTAGCTTCCGCCCATTCTAAATTGAGCTTCTTGAGTGCTCACATGGCCTTGTGCTCCAGCTCAACCGGTAAATGACATGCCTTCCCAAAATTGAGTCGGTAGGGAGAAGTACCAATAGGAGTCTTGAAGGCCGTGCGGTAGGCCCACAATGCATCATCTAATCTTCTGGACCAGTCAGTTCTGTTGGCGTTCACAGTCTTGGCTAGGATACTCTTGATCTCTCGATTTGAAACCTCAACTTGACCACTCGTCTGTGGATGGTATGGTGTAGCCACATTGTGTTTCACCCCATATTTCTGAAGTAACCCTGTGAATGCTTTGTTGTAGAAGTGCGATCCCCCATCACTAAGAATGGCTCTAGGAGTGCCAAACCGAGTGAATATATTCTTCTTCAAAAAGGCGGTCACACTCCTCGCTTCATTGTTTGGTAAGGCAACGGCTTCAACCCATTTTGAGATGTATTCCACAGCCACCAAAATATACTTCATCCCATAGGAACTCACAAAGGGGCCCATGAAATCAATTCCCCATACATTAAAGATTTCTATCTCCAACACATATTGCATAGGCATTTCATGCCTTTTGGAGATTGAACCTTGCCGTTGACACTGCTCACAAGCTTTTGCAAATTGGTTTGCATCATGATAGATGGAAGGCCAATAGTAGCCACATTCAAGAATCCTTGCCGCAGATCTATTGCCTCCATGATGGCCTCCAACCGGTGAGTCATGACATGCCTTGAGGATTGGCATGATTTCTTCCTCTGGTACGAACCTTCGGATGATGTTGTCAGCACACACTCGAAACAAATAAGTCTCCTCCCACTAGTATTGCCGACAATCCCTCAAATTGTTTTTCTTTTGATGGGGTTCTAACCCTTCCGGAATGACCTCGCTCACCAAATAATTTGCAATATCGGCATACCAAAGAGCAAAGGTGTTGGAAAGTTCCAATATATGTTCATCGGGGAATGCATCATTTATGTCAAGCTCTTCTTTAGGCCTCCCTGCTTCCTCAAGCCTAGACAAGTGGTCTGCAACTTGATTTGCGATCTTTTACTTCAAAGTCAAATTCCTGCAACAAGAGAACCCACTGAATTAGTCAAGATTTTGCATCTTTCTTTGCCATGAGGTATCGAAGAGCCGCATGATCCGTGTAGACCACTACATTGGACCCCAACAAATAGGCTCGGAATTTTTCAAAAGCATACACAATGGCAAGAGGCTCTTGCTCAGTGACAATGTAATTCATTTGGGCCCCATTGAGAGTATTACTTGCATAATAGACCGGATGAAGTATCTTGTTGTGGCGTTGACCTATCATTGCTCCAATAGCTACACCACTGGCGTAATACATGAGTTCAAAAGGAAGAGTCCAATCGGGAGTGACAATAATGGGTGCCGTGGTAAGACTCAACTTTAATTCCTCAAACGTTTTGAGGCACTTGTCATCAAACATGAATTTTGCATCCTTTTCAAGAAGCTTGCACATTGGGTGTGCCATTTTGGAAAAATCCTTGATGAATCTCCGATAGAATCCGGCATGGCCCAGAAAGCTTCGAACACCTTTCACTGAATTTGGTGGAGGATGTTTAGAAATGATTTCGATCTTTGCCCGATCAACTTCAATGCCATGTTTAAAAATCTTCTGCCCCAACACAATACCTTCATCCACTATGAAGTGGCATTTTTCCCAATTTAGCACAAGATTCGTTTCTTCGCATCTCTTGAGCACTTGTCTAAGATTTGCAAGACAATGCTCAAAGGAATTACCAACTACAGAGAAGTCATCCATGAAAACCTCTAGAAAATCCTCCACCATATCGGAAAATATCGACATCATGCATCTTTGAAAGGTCTCCGGAGCATTACACAACCCAAATGGCATCCGGCTAAAAGCAAATGTCCCATAAGGATAAGTGAAAGTTGTTTTCTCTTGATCTTCCAAAGCAATGTTGATTTGGTTGTAGCCGGAGTATCCATCAAGAAAGCAATAGAAGGCTCTTCCCACTAGCCGATCAAGCATTTGATCAATAAAAGGCATAAGGATATGATTCTTGCACGTTGCATTGTTGAGTTTCCGATAATCCATGCACACTCTCCACCCGGTCACCGTTCTAGTAGGGATGAGCTCATATTTTTCATTTTCAATCACGGTTATGCGCCCCTTCTTTGGCACACATTGTACCGGGCTCACCCAAGAACTATCGGCGATTGGGTAGACAACTCCGGCGTCTAACCACTTGATAATTTCATTTTTCACCACCTCTTGCATTGAAGGATTTAGTCGCCTTTGATGCTCCACACTTGGCTTGGTGTCATTATCCAATTAGATTTTGTGTTCACAAATACCTGCGGGAATCCCACGGATGTCAGCGATTGTCCACCCAATTGCTTGCCTGTGCTCCCTTAGGACTTCCAATAATTGCTCTACCTATACATCATTCAACAAAGAAGACACAATTATGGGTAAAGTATCATTAGAGCCAAGAAATTTATAACTCAAATGCGAAGGGAGTGGTTTGAGCTCTAATTGTGGTGGCACAATGATTGATGGCTTGGCGGAGGAAGTAGCTCTATTCTCTAAGTCAAGATAGAGCTTTGCCGGCTTGTACGTATAGGATCCAAGACCCTCCAATGCATTCACCGATTCTATGTACCCATCCATGTTTTCCCCATCAAAATTTACTAGGATTGCCGCTAATGCCTCACCAAGGAATTGTTCTTCCATTTTCAATTCCATGACATCCTCTACTTCATCAACCGCTTCTATCATTGAGATGCTCTCATATTCGTGGGGTAGCTTCATGCCCTTTCTAGCTTGAAAAGTGACTTCTTCATCATTCACCCGGAACTTTATCTCATTTCTCTCGGAATCCATGAGTGCTCGGCCCGTAGCCAAAAATGGTCTTCCCAAAATGATAGGGATCTCTTTATCCACAGTACAATCAAGAATCACAAAGTCCGCGGGTAAATGGAATTTCCCCACTTTCACTAGTACATAATTCACAATTCCGACCGGCCGCTTGATGGAACGGTCGGCCATTTGCAATCTAATGCTTGTAGGTCTAGGCATACCCAATCCCGCTTGCTTAAAGATGGCTAGTGGCATTAAGTTGATGCTAGCTCCATCGTCACATAAGGCCCTTGCAAATTCACGCGTCCCAATAGTACAAGGTATAGTAAAGGCCCCCGGATCCTCCTTCTTCTGAACCGGGGTTGTAGCAATGATAGAGCTTGCCCTGTGAGTCATGCTTATCACCTCATGCTTTGAGGTCTTCTTTTTAGTGATCAAATCTTTCAAGTACTTAGCGAACCCTGGCATTCTTGAAAATCTTCTACAAAAGGTATGTTCACCGTCAATTGTTTGAGAATATCGTAGAACTTTTCAAGCTTGCTATCATGAATCTTCCTTGCTAGCCTTTGAGGGAATGGAGGAGGAGGTCTAGGAATAGGTGGAAGAGGTTTTGATGACTCGTTCCCCTTTTCCTTTTCCTCTTCTCGATCTTCCTGTTGTGCTCTAGCCTTTTCCGTAAATCTTTCAATTTCAACAACTTTTGGTTTGTCAACCACAACAACTTTTTGCTTTTCAACTGCAATAACCTCTTGTTCTTCACCCTCAACCATTTGCTTGGTCTCCACATCTTCAACTATGTGTTCCTTCTCTCCAAGTAGCACTTTTCCACTCCTAGTGGTGATTGCCATGACATGAGAGGTTGGACCACTTCCACTACCTCTTGGGTTTGCAATCGTGTCACTAGGTAGTGTTCCCTTTTGCTTGGTGTTTTGTTCCTTGGAAAGATCTCTCATTTGCATTTCCAACTTTTTGATGGAAGCGGTATGAGAGCCAACGACCTCGGTCATGTTCCTCAATGAAGCATCAGACTTTTCTTTATTTTGTAGCACTCTCTCTAGCATAGCTTCCAATTTTGAATCATTTGAGGACCTTTGGTTCGAATGTTGTCCTTTTGGAGGAACATAAGGATTTTCACTTCGGTTAGAAAAATTGTTGTTGTTGTTGCCCCAATTTCTTTGTTGTGAACTACCTTGTTCATACCTCCAATGTTGGTTTCCTTGCCCTTGAGGGTTTGGCCTCCATTGGTTTTGTGCTCTTTGACCTTGATAGTATTGCCTTTGATAACCTCCTCCTTGGGGGTTGTTGATGTAATTCGCCTCTTTAAAATCTTCATTAGAATTGGACAGCATGTCCTCGACAACGTTGACTTTCTTTGTTTGATTTTCTGTAAACATCTTGGTCAACACATTGGCATTAGTGGTCAACCCCGCAATGATTTAGTCTCTCTCTTGGTTTTCCTTGATCAAATTTATCAAAGAAGGAGACCCATAAGCTATTCCACCGGATGAATCCTCAGAATGCCATGCTTGATTATGTTTGGCCATCTTGTCGAGGATTTGAGTCACTCTAGCAAAAGACTAGCCCATAAAAGATCCATCCGCCGCATTCTTTGCAATGGTTTGGTTCATGGGATCAAGACCCATGTAAAACTTCTCAAGAAAAATTGAGTCAGGGAATCCATGATTTGGCGATCTCACCAAATTTAGTTTAAAGCGATCCCACGCCTCATGTAAGTGTTCCCCTTGTTGTTGCTTAAAGAAAAAGATTTTATCGCTAAGATCAGATTTCTTACTTTGAGGGAACCATTTTGCTAGGAATGCCCGGACAAGTTCAGGCCATGATCGGATTGAATTTGGTGGCAAGTTTTAAAGCCACTTTCTAGCATCACCGGCCAAGGAGTACTTGAAAACTCTCAACCTTAAGGCATCTTCTGAGACATTGGTTTGTTTGTGCATAGCACACACTCCCAGAAAATTCCTCAAGTGTTGAGTTCGGTCGTCATCGGTTGAATTGCTGAAAAACCCTTCCGCTTTGAGCATGAGGATTAGACCATGATCAACCTTAAATGTTGAGGCACCAACAACAGGGGGTACAATTGCATTTGTGTCATCGATATCTTCATCGATATCCGCAAAAGGATTCTCTTCCCCTTCGTCCTCGTAATCAGACATTGTAACCTATCACACAAAGCAAAACAAGCAAAGTGTAATAGAATAGAATTAGATATCAAGTAGAGTACACACTAATGAGTAATTTCAAAACCGTATTCCCCCGGCAACGGCGCCAAAATTTGATACGCTCAAATTACACTTTTACAATTAGTGTAAGGCGGTCGGTGTCAAATATAGTAACCCAACTAGGTTGGGGTCGAATCCCACAGGGAATAGGTGTGAAATGATCACTTGAATTAGTGTGTTACCCGACTCGAATCTTGAATCTATTCTGTTAGAAGTGACATAGATATGGTGTAAGAGTGATAGTATGAGTGAAGGTTGATTTAGAATATTTAACTAGTGAAAATGCTTAATGTAATAATCTATAGAATTGATTAAACCAAGGTTGTGTCCCCATAAATGTAGTGTAATGCCATCGGTGTTAATATGATATATTTCTAATGGTTGATTATTGATATGCAATTGATTTCTATGCAACTACCCAATATTTCCCAATATTTGAGTAGTATTTCCTCTCTTGCTTTTTCCCAAAAGTCTAAGAGTCACAATGTATAATAATCAATAAGCGCCAAATAAAACCCACTTATCCCTAAGCGATTCTATTAAACGAGGTGTAAGGCCTCGAGTTTTTGTTCTTTACTTCTTCTAAAATCTAACCCACTTTCCCAAGTAAGGTAGGACTTTAATGGCTTTAATTAGTGTTTGCAGCCACCAATAATAAATGAAGAATGAGAAGTGAAGAAATAACAACCAACCATTATGCATATATTCAATGTTAAACATCCATTTACATAACACCCATTTAGGGTTCACAACCTTAGTATTTAGGCTTAGCTATACATGCTAAAATGTAAAATACAAGGTGTGATAAATGTCATAAATGCTTACAAAGTAAAAGATTCTTCAACCAAAAGCTTCCAAAAAGATGAAGTAATAAATTCTTGTAGTGTAGTATAAATTCTGCACAAGATGCCCTTACACAAAATTCTAAAAAGCTATTTATAGAGGGACCAAGATCTGACAAAAAAGCGGACAAGTTTGCCGTTCCAGGTCACATATGCGACCGCAGATCTGTTGCATAATAGGTCTGCAGTTTGCAATCTTGAGAGGCGGCGTCGCGGATAGGAACCCTAGTTGTTCATGTATTGATCGCGTCACCATTTTGCGGTCCGCATGTTGATTGTGCGACCGCAGAAAGCACCGCAGACTTGCCTCTTAGGTTTCCTTTGTGTTCATTATGCGGCAGAAGCGCGAACCGTATATTGAATGTGCGATCGCAAAAAACATCGCATTCTTGCCATGCATTTCAGCTCCATTCACTGTATTAGTTCTGCGATTTGGTTGCTTATTTGCGGTCCGCACATGAAGTATGCGACCGCATATTGGTCCGCAGATTTGCTCTTTTGCACAACTTGCCCTCTTTCTTATCTTTTTGCATCCATTATTGTGTCCTTGGTCTTTTCTTCCTCTTTATTGGTAAAACCACAAAATCACATAAGTATGGACTACATTTTATAATGAAACAAGCTAATATAAGAGCAATTAGTATGTAAATGTGCCGAATCTCTCCGGCACATCACTACACAGGCAAATCAGTGTATAAGTATAATGTGGTATTAAGTGGCTAAGGGATAAATTGGAAAGGAATTGAAATGGCTATTTGTTTAAGAGGTTGATGGTTACTAAGGGGCAGATGTGGGCTATGGGTGCGGTAAATTAGTTTGGAGTATTAGTGGCCCAATACACTAGACCTGTTATAATGATATGGGTTTTATGGATGTTTTCTATTGAAGATGGATACAATTTTTACTAGGCTAGGGGCTGGACTATCATTATGGGCTGTTCGATTGGCCCAATGAATTTTGGAGAGCATTCATGCCCATTTACATCAAGTTGTGTTGATATATGGATATTGATAATTTGGACTTTAATTTTGGGCTTCACAGTATGTTTTTCTCAGACGGGTTTAAAGGGCTTGGGCATTTTCGTCGCTGGACTGCTGCATTTGGGCCGTGACATCACGACTGGGCCATTATGTGAGCCTGGTTTGTTTGGATCGCCATAGGGCTTTAATGACTGGGCTGTTGGGCCATTATATTGGGCCGCTGGATCAAATTTTAAATTTATCATAGGGCTAGTTTTTTATATTGCGCTGTTTTAATAGATCATATGTGCGATCATTTTTAGCACACTGCTTAATCATGATCATAGATATTATGTACTGCGCAAATTTTATTTTGTCACTTTATTAGACATCATGACATTATTTGTTTTTTATTTAGACTATATATAAAAAACTAGTATTAGGCACTGCCTAGTGGATTGATAAAAAAAACCCCAGGGCGGAACCCAACCGAAAGGCGCTAGACGGACTAAGCGCAAGCGAGATAAAGAAAGTAGCTGGCCCTATGTGTAAAACCTTGTCGCGGGAGAGTCTTTCTCTAATGAGAATAAAGAAAATTTTTGGGCAAGACAATAAATGAACTCGCCCTTTGACACCAAGGGATAAGAGCTGATTACTGGCGATGACTTGGTGAAGGGAATCTATGAGAGAAGGTTCTCGAATCGGGTTACGACTGAATAGAGCGCGGAAACAACGACTTCAGTCGAACAAGGTAATAAGTCTAATGGAAGGATCAAGCTTGAAAGGAATGGACGGGCATAGGCTTAATAGTGAACGCATACCCCCTGCTTATAGATATGAGATGAATGACTTAAATAAAAGAAAGATGTCGAGAGAAAGTCTTAGCCCTTAAAATACATTGCAAAGAGAGATTGAAGACGAAGATTTTCTGGCGCAGTGCGGGCACTGGACGGAAAAGACAGATAAAGGAACAACCCACCAGAAAGGCATACTTCAAGGGGCAACAATCTTCCCTAGCGAAGATCTATCTGCGCAAAGCCGACCTATGGATAGAAAAAAGATGCAGGAAAGGCAAATGAAAGAAGAAAAAAAGATTTTCTTTGGGAGTGTGTGATAGGAAGACGGGGAGTACGCAGCCAAACAACCGTTGGGGTTTCTAGCAGTGATAGTTGAACTAATCAAATAGTCCGCCCCAAACCTTACGCTGACATTTAAATCAGAAATCAACATCGGGTCCCGGCTATCAGAAAAACATAGACTGAAGCGGAAGATCATAAAATGCAACACAACAAGGGGGTTGTTAGACCATAGCTTGCGTGAAGGAAGAAGCTAATCAATCCGAATTGAGACAGGGAGGAGAGGCGAAAGAAGGATTTTCGAGCCTGCAAGCAGTAAGCAAGAAAGTCTTTTCAGCCGTTGCGCGCTATCTTTTAGTTTAGGGGTATAGTAGGGGTGCCCCTTTCTCAAACTTTTCTATAATATATGGTAAGCTTTTTGGAACCCTAGTTTGGGAGTTTTCCCCAACCAACCTATACCTTACTAATAAAAAAGGGCTTCTCTATTTCAGCTGCATTGCACTGCCGCATAAGCAATGGGTCCGCTGGGTTGGATGAGCAACCTTCTATCAGGCCTCTGTACCAATAGTAGAGTGGCTTGCTACTTTAGATCAAAAAAGGAAGATTGAGGAAGGCAAAGGAGAAAGAAGTTGTCCCCTCTTCTCTTCTGCCGCTGCATATGTAGAAAAAGAAGGAGCGGAAAAGGAAAAACAACCGTTTGACTTTGGCACATGAGCGGACGCCCTCTAAGTTGACCACCCTACCCACTAATGGACTATGAGGGGGCGGAAGGCGAATGGGAACCGACCGAAAACCCCTTCTTTACTCAATGGATAGCGCTTATTCTCTTTCAATCAACAAAATGAGAAATGGAGGAGAAAGGAAAAAAGATGTCTTTATTGAAGAAGCTTTGCACCTGAAATAAGACTAATGCAGATCTAGAATAATGGTCTGCGCTTTTGAAAAGATGAAGATGCAAGGGGATAAAAGACAGTCTTTTGAACAAGCAAGCTGACATAAGGATTCTAGCTCGCGCCCACTTAGAGCAGATGGAGATTCTCGGACGGGGATAAGCGGCACTCGAAATCTATTAAACAAGACAAAGAACAAAGCCATACCATGCCCTCGGAAGAAAGTAGTAATGATTCCCATGAATTCTACCCTCGAGGACGTGTACATGAAGGTCTTTCCCGATTCCTATCGACATGGTGCATCTCTTAGTAGATGGGCATGAAAAGTGGAGACCCTGACCGAATGAATAGGTATCAATTGATAGACATTCTTCTTGAGGAAGAGAATCCAGGATGAACATTTTTTTCATTCGCTATGCGCTAACTAGATGCGTACTTGCGTGATCAATCGATGGACGGGGGAATTGTGTGACTGATGAGACCGGCCTAACCTAAAGTCAAGGCTCTTCTTGATGGCGAATCTTGATTGACTGACACTAAGAACCGATTCAGAGAAAGAAGAGTGAGATAGGCGGCGGATCAATTGCTGATAGCGAATTACTTCACTCGATAGATGGAGGGAGAGCCCTCCAACTCAAGCACAAAATCAATGTTGAGTCAACAATCATCGAGAGGGGTACCACCAAGCGTGATCAAGACCAGCCCATTATATAGGTATAGGGTGGAAAACCTGCCCTTCTTCAAATATCCCATAAATATAAATAAAGTAGTGACTTCAAAGCTTCACTAACAAGCGAGAAAGTTTACTTTGAGAAAGAAAAGGGGCGCCCTAGCTGCAATCAAAAAACAACGCTATGAAGCAAGAAAGGCCCTCTTACTGTAGATAGGGCATTAGCGCTTTACTAATAATATATATAGGTTTTACTTTTTTCAGCTTGATCGGAATCGATTCTATGATTTATTCGCTGAAGTACTACTTAGTAGTAGAAACTCGGAAAGACAGACAGAGAGGGGACTTTTTCATACCTGCTAACTCTTAGGATGAGAAGTAGGTCCCTTGTTTTTGGCAGGAAGAGTTCCAGCCATTGTTGCCCCTCGGTAGAGTGAGGCTACTTAACAAACTGGCAGGATGCGGAGATCTATTGATCAATATGAATCGTGAGAGTGGATGGTTGATCGCCGCCTCCTTGTCCTGGAGGCTCTCCATCTGGGGAGGGTCTTGCTATCATAACCTTTTCTCCTGGTGTATGTGAAAAAGAGTGACGAACTCATTTTTATTCAGTCTTAGGTTGGTCCAAACAACCATAGTCTGCTTCCAACATTAAGTCCGTCTTTCCTCAGTAGCTCAGTGGTTTGTTTCTAAATTTGCAGAATCGTGGGACATCAAAAGTGGTAAGTTCATTATTGGTTTTTATTCCTCACTCTCGTATATGTTGCCTTGGTTCGTTCCATTCTTAGGGATAAGAAGGATCCACTAGAAAGACTGGAGTAGTATCTTCATTAGCCGGAAGGAATTAGTCTCCTCTAGCATCATTCGAAGAACGAACAAGAAAAGGGTTACTATTTATGATAGATGGATGTGGCCCAATGGCTAAAGCTCTGCCAGCTTCTTGTAGACTGAACTCTCTTCTCTTTAGCCTCCTAGTTCTTTTTTTTTTGGGGGGGGGTGGTGGTCTAATTTACTAGTGGCAATGAAGTTCTTGGTAATTAGCAAAGGGGAAGGAGGATCTCCACTCATTTCATTCATTTAGTGCATGCGGTGAGGCGGGACCCCAACAAACGAAGGGGGAAAGCTTGCCCTGCCTGATCTAGCCCTATTTATGTAGATTAGGCTTGGTAAACGTAAGCTATATTTAAGTAGGCTCGCGGCTTCGCTTAGCAAAAGAGCATGACTTTAAATTATATTAGTAAAGCGCTAGTGCCCAACCTATACACGGGCTTTGAAAGGATAGGGGAGGAAAAGAAAAGAAAGAGGGTTATTTTCTTTTAAAAACATGGCTCCTTCTATCAATTGCTCATGAACTCGCATCTTCGCCATAAGCGACAAGGGGGGGGGGGGGGTGAGGAAGGACGACGACTACATAAGGGGGAAGCTTTCGTATAAGCTTTACCCCTTACTTTACTGAGATAGTTATGAACTGACTAAATGACTAGATTCTCCTGGAACACTATCTAAGCTAATCGTCTTAGTTCCCTTCAATTAAATCAATAAGCTTTTTGATTTATTCTAGGCACCGCACCCCTTCTTAGAATTAGAACACATTGAGCGGGGACTCGGCCCGGGAAGGGGAGAGTGGCCGAGAGGTCAAAAGTGGCAGACTATAAATCTGTTGAAGTTTTTCCACGTCGATTCAAATCCTGCCTCTCCCACTTCTTTGTTGTAGACTTCATAGAAGAGAAAAGAGGCATTCGTCAGCGTAGGAAGGCTAACTGAGCGAAGATCTTTCTTTTTTTTTTGGCCGTGCCGTGAAGTGAAATTGTATCATATGTTAGTTAGAGAGGTTGGCGAACTATAACGATCTATATATTTCCCATCTATATCCAATCTCAATGAGAATAGAAGTGAGTCGCTTCTGGCCTGTCTTGTAGTCATAGTCTTTTAGCTTATGTAGTCGTCGAGCTTCCTACACGCATGCGTCCGCTAGAAGGCCTCCTTGTTTCGGGATGAAGCCAAGCCGGTACATACAATAGGCGAAGGAAAGAACTCTATTTCATAGTGCCTGGGGAACGCAAGTTTGATTGAGGATTGGAGAGGACAGGTGGAAGAAAGGGCTCGGGATGGATTTAGAAGTCTTTTTGCGAGCCGTATTCGGTAAGAGTCGCACCTACGGTAACGTGGGGGTGTTCGCGTCTATATGAGTAGTGTGGTGCTTAGGCCTACCCACCCTATTTTTCCATGATCTATGGGTCTACTGGAGCTACCCGCTTCGATCAATTAGCCAAGATTTTGACCGGATACAAAATCACTTGTAAGGCCCCGTAAAAAAATTTTGTGCATAAAACCTAGTAGCTGTGGTGTCATGGTCCGAATAATGTGTTAGGAATTCGTAGAATTCTTCGCCGCTCGCAAGCTCGCCGCGGTTCGGACCCTTGGTAGTGATTTAAGTTTCAAAAATGTAGAGAATTAATTTTTCCGAAAAATGTCAAATATGCAGTCAAGAATGCGACCGCAAACCTGACATACGGACCGCATTCTTGCCGCAAAACGTTCCAGTGAGTTGCCCAAAAATCGTGTCAAAAGTGTGGTCGATATGCGATCGCATGTCAAATCTGCGGTGCACTTTGCGACCGCAGAATCAACATGCGGTCCGCATAGTGACCGCATTCCTTAACAGAACCTGTGTAAAATTTGGGGCAATTCTGCGGTCACTATGCGGACCGCATGTTGATTCTGCGGTCGCATAGTGCACCGCATAATTGACCCCGGCCCAGATTTTTGTAACATTTTTACCCGATCTCTTCTTTAATATAACACCTTTCTTCTTCATTTTATCATATCATCTTACCAAAATTAGAGAGAGAAGGGAGGGTTTTTAGAGAGAGAAGTTCTTCATCTTCAAAGATTGTTCCAACCATTTAATTCCAAGGGATCCTAGGGCAAGGATTCAACTTCCCCAATCTTTTCAAGGTAAAAACCCTAACTATTTTCTTTGATTTTCAGTTTTAATTAGGTAAAGAGAGGTTTGCATATAATAGCTTTTGAAGATAGAATTTTTACACTCATGCATGATTATTGAACTTGATTTCTAGTAAAAAGAAGTGAGTAGAAGTAAGAGTCTTCAAGAACAAGGTTGGCAAGAGTAAGATAGCTTGGGTAAGCATAAAGTAGGAAGAAAAACTCATCACCAGGTATGTATGGCTAATTTTGATTCTTGTGAAATCGCCTATATGTGTGAAGTTTGTTTGTTTCGTGTTAAATTGACAAATGGTGTGAAATTCTTGATGTTGTTGTTGGATATTCAAAGTTTGTTGTTGAGTTATGAGTGATGTAAAATGAGAGTTTAATTTGGCAAAAGAATTGTGAATAATGACTATGATGGCCTATATGGCACCTTGTGGAAAACAAACGAAACACTTGAGAATTGGTTTATTGTGGAAAGAGATGAAACACTTGAATTGTGGAAATATTGTAACATGGTTGTGATATTGAATTGAGAAGAAATTGAGAACATGAACCAATATGTAAGTTGCCTATTTGAACTTGTTGAAATTGTGTGTAGTACCTTATCTGCTGTTTGAAATTGTTGTGTTTTCAACTGTAAGGCGGGGTCGTGTTGCGCGCCGCAACGTGGTAAAATAAGGTGTGGGTTGGGGTGATAAGGGTGGCCGAGGTAATAAGGGTGGTCGGGGGCAATAAGGATGGAAAGCGATCGAAATCGCTATTGAAAATTGATACAAAAATCAATAAATGTGAAATTGTGAAAGGAGACAACAGGAGAGTTTGCAACCTGTGGGGCACCGATTGCCCCTTTGTTTGACTACTTGTGCTTTACGTGATTGATTGGTTATTGTTAAATTGGTTGATCGTAGAAAGTGCTTTGTGTGAGAATTATTTGAAATGAGGAAAATGTGGAAACATGGTTGGCTGGCTTAATTAATTGTTGATGTAATTTAATGGCTTGAGTTTACTTGGGACAAAGTTTGTCCATACATACCAGTACAATTCAAGTGTACTCACGTCCCTTTTGCCGGGGGCGCTACATTCGTGTCATGATTGTAGGTGGATCAGTAGCAGGCACTTCAGCTCATCGGCAGTAGTATCCTTCTCCTTCCACTGCCCGTTTTGGTGAGCCCCTTTCTTCCTCGGGGCATTGTGTGGTTCATGCCACTCGGTTTAGATTTCATTTTGGTTTTGTAAGGTATAGCCGGAGCCTTGTTACCGGCAAGTATTGTATTTCCCTTTTGTATCCTAGAGGCTCTGTAGACATGTAAACCGTGGGACTCCAGTCTTATGTATATATATTGTGTTATGTCGGGCGTTGTAAAAATTGAAATCTTGTTAATGAATCACTCGTATCATTTTATTTGTTTAATGTGAAATCAATTATGATTAGTAATATATTTGGTTAATGAGAAACAATCATCACAGGGGTAACGCGTGGGAATGAAAGGCACCCAGGTCCGCTTGACTGGGGCAACCCGGTCAGGCGCCGGTCATGTTCCTCGATTTGGGGCGTGACATCACTTGTGCTCGATCTAGTGGTATTTTTATGGGGATTCTATTTATCGTTGTAGGATCCCTATTTAAGATCACTGTAGTTCCTTTTTGGGCGGCTGTAGGATGGCCGGCTATAGGTGGTAGGGTAGGGTAGGTGGTACCGCTCAGATTGCAGCCAATCTTCCTAACCGCGCGCCCGGGCTTAGAGCACGTGAAACTCATCACTACCTCATAAGGGCATTGAGACCATAGCGTGTTCATGAGAGCGTCGCTTTCTCTGTAGTGTTGTCACACAGCTGCCCGCCTAGAAGAGCAACTCGCTGTGTAGTGGTGTCATACAAGATAAGCACGCCACACGCCTGCTGGCCGGGCGAATCGAAGTTATCTTCCGGTCAACTATCCACCCATTCAAGTGCAAAAAACACAGTAGAATCACGCAACGCATGCTGCTGGTGTGCTTCTTGCTCAAGAGGAAAGAAAAAAGAGCGATATGGTTCAGTTCAGATTTGACTATTTGCAGCATAGGGGTAGATTCCCCAAATAATCCTTGGGAACAATGAAAAAAAAGATATCTCGGTAACGAAAACAATAGGGGGCTATATTGGCGAGATCCAACGGTGAGCAGCTTCCCAAAAGAAAAGCAGCCTGGAGTCCGAGGACCTTTAGTACTGTACTCTACCCCCGAACCAGCAACCTTCACGCCAAGCAAGACCGCCCTTGTCCCTTTCTATTCTCCATTCCGCCTCATTATTTGATTTGTTCCAATTGAGTCTAAGGCAAAGTGGTTCGTATACCTACTTGACGAAAGGGAACGAATAACCTTTCATTTCCGGGTTTATAGATTGGATTCAATCAGCCTCATGACATAATTAGAGTGAGACTTTGGTTACCGGCAAACGCTTCTCCAAAGGCGACCCTCTCGAGTTTCCGGCTGTTTCCGTCATTGAAGTAGCCTTTCGTCACCCTACCAAACCAAATAAGTCACTATCAAACAGCTCGCCCTATTGAATTACCAAAGCTACACTCAGCTCGGAGACTAGGAAATGGGTTTGCCCTTGAATTGATATGATGAGGTCGGAAAGAGGGATGTAGGGCTCCTATTGACTAAAGGTTGGTTCTTCGCTTTCCTTTAGAATGAAAGTTGCTATAAAGCCCATACTACTTACTTTGTTTGATTTAAAAGGCGAATAGCCCCCCAACTAGTTGTATGGGGTGGGGTGCTTGTGAAAAGCTGCTTTGGATATGAGTAATTCCTAAAAAAAGGCAAAGTCCAGTATTTGACGAAGATCTTTCTATCAATAGATAGGAATGAGTGTTCGATATTGGGGATAGGATCCATCTGCTCTTTATCTCACAATTTTTTTGTGAGAAATATATATATATCGTTTATTTATCTCTTGTCTATCTATCATTGATTCCCAAGTCAAAAGACTTCATTTTTGGGTTCCCCGAAGCCCCGAATGGAATGGATCGTTTCTGCCAATAAAATGAATGCAGAGCCTTTTCCGAATGCTTCTACGATCCGGAAGTTTTCGCGAAGAGAATAAGATGATGCTCCCCTTCCCTGATTCTTTTCCCGCTTTGCTAATCTTCCCCTCTAACGCGAGCCGAGTGGCGACGGGCACGAGAGTAAATGTAAGGCCCCATAAAATTTTTGTGCATAAAACCTTGTAGCTATGGTGTCGTGGTTTGAATGATGTGTTAGGAATGCTAATCTTCCCCTCGCAAGCTCGTCGCGGTTCGGACCCTCGGTAGTGATTTAAGTTTCAAAAATGTTGAGAATTAATTTTTCCGAAAAATGTCAATTCTGCGGTCAAGAATGCGACCGCAGATCTGCTATGTGGACGACATTCTTGCCGCAGACCTTAACAGAAGACTCCCAAAAATCATGCTGAAAATGCGGTCGATATGCGATCGGATAATGAATCTGCGGTGCACTTTGCGACCGCAGATCAAGAATGCGGACCGCATATTGGTCGCATTCTGTAACAGAACTTGAGTAATTTTTTAGGCCATTCTGCGGTCACTATGCGGACCGCATGTTGATTCTGCGGTCGCAAAGTGCACCGCAGATTCGCCCCGGCCCAGATTTTGTAACATTTTGACCCGACCTCTTTTTAATATAACACCTTTCCCCTTCATTTTTATCATATCATCTTACCAAAATTAGAGAGAGAAGAGAGGGGTTTTAGAGAGATAAGTCTTTCATCCTCAAGGATTGTTCCAAACATCTAGTCCAAAGGATTCTAGGGCAAGGATTCAACTTCCCCAATCTTTTCAAGGTAAAAACCCTAGCTATTTTCTCAATTTTTCAGTTTTAAATTGGGTAAAGAGAGGTTTGCATATAATAGCTTTTGAAAATAGAATTTTACACTCATGCATGATTATTGAACTTGATTTTTAGTAAAAAGAAGTGAGTAGAAGTAAGAGTCTTCAAGAACCAGGTTGGCAAGAGTAAGATAGCTTGGGTAAGCATAAAGTAGGAAGTTAACGGAAGAGAACTCGATACCAGGTATGTATGGCTAATTTTGATTCTTGTAAAATCGCCCAAATGTGTGCGAATTGTTTTGGCATGTGTTAAATTGAGAAATTGTACGTAATTCTTTGATTTCCTTGTCGAGCATTCGATTGATGTTGAACTACGTGTGGTGTGGTATGAAATATGAATTGAAAGATAAAAAGGTAATCGAGATTGGTAAAGAATTGGGAACAACCATTGTGATGGCATATATGGCTTATTGTGGAAGGAATTTGAAATACTTGAATTGTGGTAAATTGTCAAATATGATTATGTGGGCATTCTTGATTTTGGGACACATGTAACTTGGTTTTGATATTATCTTGAGAAGTAAGTGAGAACATGAACCAATGTGTAAGTTGCTTATTTGAACTTGTTGTAATTGTGTGTAGCACCTTATCTGCTTTTGAAAACTGTACGGTGGGAGATCGGGTTGCGCGCCGCAACATGAAGAAATAAGGTGTGGGTTGGGGTGATAAGGTTGGCCGAGGTAATAAGGGTGGTCGGGGGTAATAAGGGTGGAAAGCGATCGAAATCGCTATTGAAAATTGATACAAAATCTTTAATATGAAATTGTGAAAGGAGACAACAGGAGAGTTTGCAACCTGGGGGGCACTGATTGCCCCTATGTTTGACTACTTGCAATATATGTGGTTGATTGGTTGTTGTTCTACTTGGTAACCTTAAACATGCTTGTGTTGAGGTTTATCTGAAATGAGTAAAAGGTTGGAATCATGGTTAGTTAGCTTAATTGATTTCTTGATGTAATCTGTTGGCTGTCTTAACATTGTGATTCTTGTTTAACGGCTTGAGTTTACTTGGGACAAAGTTTGTCCATACATACCAGTACAATTCAAGAGTACTGACGTCCCTTTTGCCCGGGACGCTACATTCATGTTATGATTGTAGGTGGATCTGTAGCAGGCACTTCAGCACATCGGCAGTAGTATCCTTCATCCTCCACTGCCAGTTTTGGTGAGCCCTTTTCTTCCTCGGGGCCCTGTGTGGTTCACTCCACTTTCGTTTAGATTTCATTTTGGTTTGTAAGGTATAGCCGGAGCCTTGTTACCGGAAGTATTGCATTCCTCTTTTTGTATCCTAGAGGCTCCATAGACATGTGAACTGTGGGATTTCAGTCTTATGTATATACATGATGTATGTCGGGCGTTGTAAAAACTGCAAACTTGTTAATGAATCACTCGTATGGTTTGTTTTCTTATTGTAAAATCATTCATGGTTAGTCAGATATTTGGTTAATGAGAAACAATCAACACAGGGGTAACGCGTGGGAATGAAAGGCACTCAGGTCCGCTTGACTGGGGCAACCCGGTCAGGCACCGGTCATGTCCCTCGATTTTGGGGCGTGACAATATCAGATCTTGAATCCGCATCTGTTTGACCTTGTTCAGATGTCTTGGAGCCGTGTCTAGTAGTGCCCTTCTTATAGGTGTTTTGTCGACCACATCATATAAGTAGGGGGCTACACGGGCATTTAGGAATTTATCTATTTCTTTGTTAATCTATATCGTGCGGTAAAGTGCAATGTGGAAATATTTGTGTCTAATTCGCACCTTGTTCCCAAATTTTCAGAATATGCCGCCTAAGAAGAGGGCTAGACTCGGCCTTGGGGCCAATGCCGGCCCAAGTGCAGCTGCTAATTGTAAGGCCCCGTAAAATTTTTGTGCATAAAACATAGTATCTATAGTGTCATGGTCCGAATAATGTGTTAGGAATGCGTAGAATTCTTCGCGGCGAGCAAGCTCGCCGCGGTTTGGACCCTTGGTAGTGATTTAAGTGTAAAAAATGTAGAGAATTGATTTTTCCGAAAAGTGTCAAATATGCGGTCAAGAATGCAACCGCAAACCTGATATGCGGACCGCATTATTGCCGCAAAACGTTCCAGAAAGTCCCCCAAAATCGTGTTGAAAATGCGGTCGATATGCGATCGCATAGTGAATCTGCGATGCACTTTGCGATCGCATATCAAGAATGCGGACCGCATATTGGTCGCATTCTGTAATAGAACTTGTGTCATTTTGAGGCCATTCTGCGGTCACTATGCGGACCGCATGTTGATTCTGCGGTCGCAAAGTGCACCGCATAATTGACCCGGTCCAGATTTTTGTAACATTTTGGCCCGATCTCTTCTTTAATATAACACATTTCTTCTTCATTTTATCATATCATCTTACCAAAATTAGAGAGAGAAGAGAGGGTTTTTAGAGAGAGAAATCTTTCATCTTCAAAGATTGTTCCAACCATCTTAGTTCAAAGGATTCTAGGGCAAAGATTCAACTTCCCCAAATCTTTTCAAGGTAAAAACCCTAACTATTTTCTTTGATTTTCAGTTTTAAATTGAGTAAAGAGAGGTTTGCATATAATATCTTTTGAAAATAGAATTTTTACACTCATGCATGATTATTGAACTTGAGTTCTAGTAAAAATAAGTGAGTAGAAGTAAGAGTCTTCAAGAACAAGGTTGGCAAGAGTAGGATATCTTGGGTAAGCATAAAGTAGGAAGAAAACTCATCATCAAGGTATGTATGGCTAATTTTGATTCTTGTAAAATCGCCCATATGTGTGAAATTGTTTGGCATGTGTTAATTTGAGAGATTTTATGTGATTTTTCGATATCATTGTTGGGTATTCAATTCATGATTGAACTACATGTGGTATGGTTTGAAATATGAATTGAAGGATGACAAAGGAATTGGAATTGGTAAAGAACTGAGAAAAATTGTTGTTATGGCATATATGGTTCCTTTTGGAAAGATATGAAACACTTGAATTGTGTGAATATTATTGATTATGGAAATATTGTAACTTGGTTGTGATATTGGCTTGATAAATAATTGAGAACATGAAACAATGTGCAAGTTGCTTATTTGAACTTGTTGAAATTGTGTGTAGTACCTTATCTGCTGTTTGAAATTGTTGTGTTTTCAACTGTAAGGCGGGTCGTGTTGCGCGCCGCAACGTGAGGAAATAAGGTGTGGGTTGGGGTGATAAGGGTGGCCGAGGTAATAAGGGTGGTCAGGGGCAATAAGGATGGAAAGCGATCGAAATCGCTATTGAAAATTGATACAAAAATCAATAATGTGAAATTGTGAAAGGAGACAACAGGAGAGTTTGCAACCTGTGGGGCATTGATTGCCCCTTTGTTTGACTACTTGTGCTTTACGTGATTGATTGGTTATTGTCAAATTGGTCGATCGTAGAAAGTGCTTTGTGTTGAGAATTATTTGAAATGAGGAAAATGTGGAAACATGGTTGGCTGGCTTAATTAATTGTTGATGTAATTCAATGGCTTGAGTTTACTTGGGACAAAGTTTGTCCATACATGCCAGTACAATTCAAGTGTACTGACGTCCCTTTTGCCGGGGACGCTACATTCGTGTTATGATTGTAGGTGGATCAGTAGCAGGCACTTCAGCTCATCGGCAGTAGTATCCTTCTCCTTCCATTGCCCGTTTTGGTGAGCCCCTTTCTTCCTTGGGGCCCTGTGTGGTTCATGCCACTTTTGTTTAGATTTCATTTTGGTTTTGTAAGGTATAGCCGGAGCCTTGTTACCGGCAAGTATTGTATTCCCTTTTTTGTATCCTAGAGGCTCTGTAGACATGTAAACTGTGGGACTCCAGTCTTATGTATATATTATGTTATGTCGGGCGTTGTAAAAACTGCAAACTTGTTAATGAATCACTCGTATGGTTTTATTTGTTTAATGTGAAATCATTCATGGTTAGTAAGATATTTGGATAATGAGAAACAATCAACACAGGGGTAACGCGTGGGAATGAAAGGCACCCAGGTCCACTTGACTGGGGCAACCCGGTCAGGCGCCGGTCATGTTCCCGATTTGGGGCGTGACAACAAAAGCCTACAGTACTTGTTCAAGCAAAATGAGTTGAATTTTGCCTGGCCCTTCTGTTCAAAACCCAAGTGTCCCTATTCCAGCTGCGGCAGAGGGTGCCACTATTCCTCCTACCAGTGTTCCAGACTCAGATACAGTTCCCGCTTCGGGCTCCGGTATCTCTAATGAGGATCTTAGGGGAGCCATTCATATGTTAACACAGTTAGTGGCCGCCCAGGCCCAGAGATCCCATGATGCCCTTACATCCTCCATCGGACAGGGAGATTCCTCCGGCTCCAGAGTCCACCAGTTCTTGCGGTTGGCCCCTCCAGAATTCTCAGGTACCGATCCAGAGGCTGACCCACAGGACTTCCTTGATGAAATATACAAGACCCTCAGAGTGATGAAAGCTACAGATATAGAGGGGGTAGAGTTGGCTTCTTACAGGCTGAAGGGAGCGGCACGATCATGGTTCGAAATGTGGGAGGATTCCCGTGAGGAAGGGAGCCCTCCGGCAAGATGGGATGAGTTCGTGGATCCATTCATAGACCACTTCTTGCCTGCCGAGGTGATGGCAGCCCGTGCCACGGAGTTCGAGGTCCTCAAACAGGGCAGTATGAGTGTTTGTGAGTATCACATGGAGTTCGTAGGATTGTCCAAGTACGCTCCTCATTGAGTGTCGACCATGGATGCCCGGGTTCAACGGTTTGTTCAGGGCCTTAGCCCTTTGGTAGTGAATGAGGCCGCCACAGCAGCTTTTCACTCAGACATGAACTATGGGAGGATCGTGGGGTTTGCTCGGGCCACAGAGGCCAGGAAATTGAAGATTCGTGCAGAAAGAGAAAGTAGCAGCAGGGCTCGGTCAATGAGTCATTCAGGGAGATCACTTCTAGGGAGAGGGTCATCAGGGCCATCCCAGTCATATGCTCAGTCCTCCGCGAGTGCACCGCCATCCGTGCACAGTCATCAGCAGGGTAGTTACTCGAGACCCGGTTCAGACAGCAGGATGTCTCGTCAGTCTGGTCGTCCTGGGATGAGGCCCCAGCAGCAGGGGAGGCCTACATGCCCCAAGTGTGGGAGATTTCATACAGAGACTTGTTACCTTGATATCCCAGTGTGATTTGGGTGCGGGGTGAGAGGTCACATTCAGTGGGACTACCCTGCACCCCGTCAAGGTATAGGTAGGGGATATGCTCAGTCATCTGGTTCTTCGGCTGCTACATCATCAGCGCGTACTCCAGCATCAGCAGGGCGTGGTGCAGCTAGGGGTGGATCTCATGGTAGGGGTGGACCCAGCCGATTCTATGCGTTGAGTGGCCGCCAGAATGCTGAGGCTTCTCCAGATGTTGTTACAGGTATCCTGTCTGTTCAGACTATTGATTGCTATGCCCTTATTGATCCGGGGTCCTCCTTGTCATATGTTACTCCATTCATTGCTTCAAGTTTTGGGATAGAACCCGAACAACTTCATGAGCTGTTCTCTGTGTCGACTCCGGTTGGTGATTCTATTTCAGCCTCACAAGTCTATAGAAATTGTGTTGTCACGGTGAGTGGTCGTGTTACCACAACAGATCTTATTGAGCTTGGGATGGTTGATTTTGATGTAATTATGGGGATGGATTGGCTCTACTCATGCTTTGCCAAACTTGACTGTCGGACGAGAGTTGTGAGGCTCGAGTTCCCTAACGAGCCAGTTATCGAATGGAGAGGAAATGGTGTAGTGCCCAGGGGTAGGTTTATTTCCTACCTTAAGGGTTTATCTATCATTTGGTTCGGGTGATGGACATCACCTCAGAGGTGCCTACCCTCGAGTTCGTGCCAATTGTGAATGAATTTCCTGAAGTGTTTCCGGATGAGCTTCCAGGCATTCCGCTGGATAGGGAGACTGATTTTGGGATCGATGTATTGCCAGATACTCAGCCAATATCCATTCCACCATACATAATGGCGCCAACAGAGTTAAGGGAGTTAAAGGAGCAGCTGAGGGATTTATTACAAAAAGGGTTCATACGACCGAGTGTATCACCATGAGGTGCTCCGGTTCTTTTTGTCAGGAAGAAGGATGGGTCACTTCGAATGTGTATTAATTATCGGAAGCTCAACAAAGTCACCATCAAGAATAAATATCCATTGCCTCGAGTGGGCGCATCGGCCTACAACAACCACATAAGTCCATGGATGTAAGGCCCTGTAAAATTTTTGTGCATAAAACCTAGTAGCTGTGGTGTCATGGTTCGAACTCGTTATGGTCACTTCGAGTTTTTGGTCATGTCTTTTGGGCTAACCAATGCCCCAGCAGCTTTCATGGACCTTATGAATCGGGTTTTCAAGCCATTCCTAAACTCCTTTGTGATTGTATTCATTGACGACATCCTCATCTACTCTCGGAATAGGGAAGATCATGCCGTTCACCTCAGGGCAGCATTGCAGACCCTTCTTCAGCATCAATTGTATGCCAAGTTCTCAAAATGTGAGTTTTGGTTAGAGTCCGTAGCCTTTCTAGGGCATGTTATTTACAGTGAGGGAATTCAGGTGGATCCTCAGAAGATTGCGGCAGTGAAAGATTGGCCTAGATCCACGACCCCGACAGAGATTCGTAGCTTCTTGGGTTTAGCAGGGTACTATCGGAGGTTTGTAGAGGGATTCTCAACCCTCGCTTCCCCATTGACAAAACTGATGCAGAAGGCAGTTAAGTTCTAGTGGTCCGAAGCATGTGAGAAAAGTTTCCAATAATTGAAGTCAAGATTGACCTCGGCACCAGTATTGGCCTTGCCAGAAGGCACAGAGGGATTTGTAGTCTATTGTGATGCCTCCAGAGTCGGTTTGGGATGTGCATTGATGCAGCGCGCAAAGGTCATAGCTTATGCTTCCAGGCAACTCAAGAACCATGAGAAGAATTATCCGACGCATGATTTGGAGCTTGCAGCTGTTGTATTTGCCTTGAAAATATGGCGACACTATCTTTATGGGGTACATGTAGATGTGTTTTTAGACCACAAGAGCCTCCAGTATTTGTTCAAGCAGAAAGAGCTGAATCTGAGACAGCGGCGGTGGTTAGAATTTCTTAAAGACTATGATATGAACATATTGTACCATCCAGGGAAGGCAAACGTGGTAGCCGACGCTCTTAGTCGAAAATCCATGGGTAGTTTGGCTCATTTGGGTGTGGATCAGAGACCCCTGGCTCGAGAGGTTTACCAATTAGCCAGTTTGGGGGTTCGTATCTCGGCGTCAGACGAGGGGGATATTTTGGTGCATAATGGAGCAAAATCATCATTGGTCGCGGAAATCAAGGAAAAACAGTTCATGGATCCAACATTGGTTCGCGTAAAGGAAGCAGTCATGAATAACAAGACCTCAGCATTTGTACTCAGCAGCGAACATAGTGTATTGCGGTGTCAAGATAGGCTATGTGTTCCGGATGTGGATGAGCTTCGGGAAAGGGTAATGGCAGAGGCTCATATTTCCAGGTATTCGGTACACCCGTGTTCCACGAAAATGTATCATGACCTTAAGGAGATTTATTGGTGGAACGGTATGAAAAGGGATGTAGCAAGCTTTGTAGCTAAATGTCCGAACCTGTCAACAAGTGAAGGCCGAGCATCAACGGCCCGGTGGATTAACTCAGCTTATGGAAATACCAAGGTGGAAATGGGAGATGATCAATATGGATTTCGTGGTAGGGTTACCTCGCACTCAGCGTAAGTTCGATTCAATATGGGTGATAGTAGATCGACTCACCAAATCAGCCCACTTCCTGCCTGTCAAGTCCACTGATACCGCGGAGCAATATGCAAAATTGTACATCAAGGAGATAGTAAGACTTCATGGCACTCCACTTTCTATTATCTCGGATCGCGGGGCTCAGTTCACAGCTAACTTTTGGAAGAAATTTCAGCAAGGTTTGGGAACTCAGGTGAATCTCAGCACAGCTTTCCATCCACAGACCGACGGTCAGGCCGAGCGGACCATCCAGACGCTTGAAGATATGTTGCGGGCTTGTGTCTTAGATTTTAAAGGTAATTGGGATAAACACTTGCCACTACCAAAGGGCTAAGGCCCTGAACAAACCGTCGAACCCGGGCATCCATGGTCGACACTAAATGAGGAGCGTACTTGGACAATCTTACGAACTCCATGTGATACTCCCAAACACTCATACTGCCCTGTTTGAGGACCTCGAACTCCGTGGCACGGGCTGCCATCATCTCGGTAGGGAAGAAGTGGTCCATGAATGCATCCACGAACTCATCCCATCTTGCCGGAGGGCTCCCTTCCTCACGGGAATCCTCCCACATTTCGAACCATGATCGTGCCGCTCCCTTCAGCCTGTAAGAGGCCAACTCTACCCATATCTGTAGCTTTCTTCTTATTGGGATGAACACTTGCGAGCTCGCCTTCCTTTTTGATCATTTTGATAGAGGTGGATGAAGAAAGTGGACAAAATAGACTTGCATTTCTCATCGATCAAATACAGGAAAAGAATGATATTGAAAATGCTCCTAACCCAACCCCTTCCTTCGTGGAGCCCGTGTATTGTAATTGATCCGAACCTACCCATAGCGAGCCCCCCATAGAGGCAAGTGAAATTTGAGAGCCGTATGATGGGCAACTATCTCCTGCGGTTCAGAGAGGACTCAGCTGTTAGTTAGTACCCCCTTGGTTTCGGGGTGGACCTTTTCACACTATTTTATTATATACGCTTAGCGAAAAGAATGTTTTTTGATACACCTAGGACATGGATTCTATATGTACCAATGGATAGTGACAAGTCATTACTATTAGCAATGACTTCCTCTTTCATTATTTTATTCTTTCCATATCCCTCTCCTTTGTTCTCAGTTACACATCAAATGGCACTCAGTTCATATCTCTAAGTTCGATCATTGACAAGGTTCAAAGAAAGTGTGGGCCATTGATGAAGCATCGATGGAAAACCACAATGCTAGCAGATGGCGGGCCTCCTCATTTCTTTTCATTAAAGAAACCTGCCAGTTATTATGAATTCAAATAAAAAAATTGGATTTAGAAGGCTTGTTCAAAAGAAAAAAAGACGTGGTGGCATTATGATTGGGGTGTCAGTTAGAAAGGTTCTTACAATGTTCATTCAATCAAGAAGCATTCTCTTTTTCTTAACTTAAAGAGAGGGAAGAGGGCTTTCTACGAAGGGCTTGGGACCTATGAACAGAACAACACAGCAAAATGATGAAATGAAGAAGAATGAACGGGAGGCATCAGAGGAAGGATTGCCGAACTTCTTACTTGTGTTTGGTTAACTACTTTACTGACTTGGTGTTCTTTCTCGTAAGTGGTATAGCTACACCCCGCACACACACTCACTATATCTATATACGTATAAGTTTCTAGCCTTTCGAAAAATCCCCTCTCCTTAGAGTCAAGTGGCTGAACGCCTCTCGAATCTTGTCTTCGGTTGCTAACCACCTGCGCAAGGGCCTTGTTATTTATAGGAGAGATTAGGGAGATGTGGCAAGGAAGGGATCAGGGAAAGCCCCGCCAAGAATTCAATGTTCGATGATAGAATCTTCGGAATCATTAGCAAAACGAAAAGCTGACCTTTTCTTTTGCACGTTTTTTTACATTTAAGTTCAGATACCTTGCTCGACTTGCGACTTTGCACGCTCGATCGCTCCCCCATCCCACCTGGCCCATTCTAGCAGAGAATAACATCAATCCGTAGAAGCTGCATCCTCAAGGGTTGAGTGATTATGCCAGTGATCTAGATATCAACCACATAAATAGGTAGTAATATAGTTATAGACCCACGATGACGAAAAGTAAGTGGTGCGTCGGACTTATAAAATCTTAGGCCAAACTAAATTTTCTTCAGTGAAAACAAGAAAGCTTTTAAGTGTAGACGACTACTTGAACATGAAATTCCATTCCTTTATCCGGAGGGAGGGTTTAGAGCTAGTTAAGCCAATAGCATATCTAGCAAAAGCTTCAGTAACATTCTCTTAAAGAGCAGGAGGTTTAGCGTCAACTCATTCAATGAATGATCTTTCATTCACGATATAGATGAATCCTACTCTGTATTTTCCAGCAGACAATCATTTGTCTAAAGAGAATAGACGCATAGCAGCTCTCTCTCATAACAGAATGAAAGCAAGCAAGAACGACATGAGAGCTTACCATATCGACCGAAGCTTCTATCCTAAAATAAGAAACTCTTAAATTAAAGAACTACACGAAAGGTAATATACTGAGCTAGCCTCCCATTATGCACCAATGCATGAACATGACCGTTAACCTTTACCAAAAGAAAGAAGAGCTATTGGTCAGTTTCCTATAGTTGACCGATATAGCTCAACTGATTGATACAAGGCATATGCAATCGATGGAAGGGATCCAATTTGAAGAAGTAAGTGATTTGTGAACTGATTCCGACCCTTTACCAGAAGACAAGAGATTCGCAGTATGTCTTTAGAAAAGGTATTCATTATACGGATATTGTTTACCGAATTGCCTGATAGCCGATTCACTGCGCCTACCAATGATGCCTTTCAATTTAGATAGTTCCTCATGCAAAAAGGACATCACCTACAAAGTAAAGATAAGAAAGGATAAAGGATGGTCTACGATCAAGGAATGCCTTTTTTATTAAAGAGAATTGGCCATAGAGAGAGCGCATATCTCTCATAAAAGAAGGAGAGCCACTTTTTTGATAATATATTAATGAGTAGGACTTAAATTCCAATACCTCCTAGCTCATAAACCACACACATACAAAGCCATGGAGGCCCAAAAAACACATAAATAATAGACTAAGAAATATACGTGACATACACTTCATGTGTGAAGTTTTCATCTCAATGAATCAAAGCAGTTTGTAATATGCTACTTTTCTTTCTGCAACAAGTATGACTACTTTTTCTTATCATACACCCTCGTGAATGAATGAATCTAAAAAAATAGACTCCTAAACTAGTCCCCCTCCCCTCTTTCTTCAAAGACAGAGGTACACATCACATGAAAAAAACACAAAAACATAAAGAGAAAGAAGTAAGTCCAAAAATAGGAAATACTGCTAGATGGCCAACAGATTAGCAGCAAAGTACGCTTTTACTTCCTTTTGGCACAACAAAACAAGGTAGTAATACAGGAGAAAGTGGTCCAGTAATATTCTCCAGCACGGTGGCCATAGTGAGATAGAGTGGTGAAACTGGGTTTCGAATAAAAACAGAGCGAGGAGGGAAGGCAAAAGCTATGACATTGGAATCCGCTTCAAGGTAAGGCCCACTCCACTGAATTGGAGAATTCCAGAGCACTTATAAGAGAGTGATCCAATGGCAGTGGGGGCACAGTTGAGAGAATTTCAATGATTAGAAAAGAAAAAGAAGAAAGTTAGTGTTCAATGAGCTCGAGATAGCTACCTGATGAGAGTAAGGGACACCAGGTACAGTCTTTCTTTGGTTCCAGCCCCCCCGGTTACACCAAAGCACACCAGTCAACACTGTACTATAGCGCTTACACCTGTGAGTTGGCACGATAATATCATATATAAATAAAACAACTGAGTTGGCGAAATAAAAAAAAAGCTAACGCTAACTAAGTGTTTAGTTACCATGCCCAAAAGTCCCATGCCATTCTTTGTTGGATAAACAAACCCAACCAGCGATTTCCTACAAGTCTCTCTTTTTGTTTGGGGGGAGCAGAGCAGTTAATGAATGAACCAAACAAAATGATTGGTCTTGTTGTACACTCACTCTTAGTAAAAATTTCATGTTTGATGTTCGTGTTCGCAAATATGATGCAAGGAATAATAGGCTTACATCATGATGTCTTTATCTTCGTTATTTTTGTTTTGGTTTTTGTATCATGAATCTTGGGTTGCACTTTATGTCATTTATACGATAAAAAAATTTATAAATTCATGGGTACCTATGATTGAGAAAACTTGGACCATTTTCACGTGTATTGTTTTCTTGTCTATGTATTTCACAGGGTTGATGCAATTGGCAGAATGCACTGACAACACATTAAATCTGGAATTTTGCTTAGGCCCCCAGGAACGCCGCTAGAATGGGGGGAAGCATTTCTTCCAAATATAAAAGAGCTTCCTGACATACTATATGAACAACGGATTCAAATTCAAGACTCAGATTTTTTCAACGTTGAACTTGATCAGAAGGAAATGGCTTCTCTAATAAATCGACTTCCTAAGGAAGAACTTTATAACATAATCAGGGAAGACTCCATTCAAAAGCCACTAAATGACTTCATCACGGAGCAGCAAGCACGGTTAAGGGATATAACTATTTGATACTTTTCATTAAAAAATGAAATAATCGCGAAAATGAAATCACTGTATCCCAACGATGAATAGGATTTTACAAAAGTCATTCGAGAGAAATTCTTTTGTGGACGACAAAAAGATCGGGAGTCTTCCTTGGAAGATCTCAAAAAGATGCTTGCAGCTTTAAATGAAGAGGGGAAATCCGCGGGTTGTGCAAAAAGGCTAATATTTAATATCACCAATTAGAATTGGAAAGAATGAGAATTTATTACTATTTTATGCATATTGACTATCGAAGTGTGTTCCACTTTGGACTTTGTCATGCGAGGGATCCCCCAGAAAACATAAGAAAGTAGATTCGCTACCTCTGAACGGAAGGGCCTCCATTATCTTTTTTCGCTGAATAAATGAGAGAGAGTGGGAGGGCGAGTCTCTTATCATTGGGCCCCCTTGGATTATGCTTGCTACTGAGGACTTTCTAGATTTGTTTTATGAGAGGCGAGACGCGCTAGACAAAAACCCCGAATGGGGCCCGATAGGGAAAGACAGAAAGGAGATCGAGTTCATTGATCAAGTCAAACTCGATCTTGCAGCACGTAGGTGCGAGTCTCCTGATATTCAAAACATTCTTGGGGCGGGGTGAAATTCGGAGATCTACGAAGGAAGGGGTCTTCGACTGGGGTGAAGTCGTAACAAGGTAGCCGTAGGGGAACCTGTGGCTGGATTGAATCTTTCCCGATGGAAATGCACTCTTCCCCCAACTTCTCCCGAAAGTGAATACTTTTTGTAAACCGAAAAGGGCATAATCACTTAAGAAAGGGACAGTCTCCTCGACTGATAACCAAGCAATCCCAAAAGGAGAGCACATGGCGACCCATCAATAGGACTAATCTACTAAATGAACCCCTCCCTGGGCAACAGACTACTTTTTTTAGAGCGGGATATTTCTAGGGCGAGGAATATATTTCTATTTAACTACGCCATCTAGTCAAGAGCCAGCATCTCAATGCAACATTATTCCATTGCCAGTCTGTAGTGCTTCTGCCAGCTAATGCTAATAGAAAATAAGAGATTGTTGAAAGTAACTGAACAAGGCTGTACATCTTTGGTTCATTAATATCAAGTCTAAAGGGTCATGTATCCATAGTAAAAGTCCCCTATGATCAAGCATAGTTCGTGAAAGTGGGATCTTTTTTTCCCACTTCAGCTCAATTGCATTGTGAACCTTAATTGCTCAATCGCTTTCCTTAGGCACATGTCTTCAAGTCTTGTAGAACTTGATGAAGAGGAAAGGAGGTGGAATGAAAGAAGCAATGAGAGAGCCTAATTCCCTCCTGACCGAGTATAAGCATGTTCCATTGGCCTTTATTACATTAGATTAGTGGGATACGGCTGCCAACTAAAGTGTCCTACTCTACCGCAGTAAGGGCTTAAGCGATCGAAGTGACCTAAGCCGGCTCTATCTAGAAGGTTGGAATCTTCCAGGTCTATCTGCTCTTCAATACCTTTGCCTCAACTGGGATTTCGAACCTTGGTTTTTGGTACAAAAAAGTGATTCTCTTCTTGCATGATCGAATGAAAGGCGGACTATAGTCAATCGTTCTCAACGAGTGAAAAGGGTGTTTTTCTCTCTCCTCTGATAATGATTCGAAAAGAGTCAGAACAATCTCCTCATGCAAAACACCAATCTATGTGTTTTTTCTTTTCATCCTTTTTTTCCTTTGTCAGTGAAGGTAAGCGGGCATAGTTGCTTTCCCTTCTTCCTAGATGAAATGCGAAAATGAGACCTCCCTTTCGGTCCTATTTTATTTACCCACCTCTTTGGAAGCCGCATTTACCCCTCGAATTGGCCAGACCAAAAAGTCAAGTGGGTCAGAACTCCTATGAAGTTTGAAGTTAGAACCCAAGCGAGAGTTAGGGAAGAATAATTTTATAGGCATAAATAAAGGAAAACTCCATTTTTTCAGAATGGTTATAGGAAAACTCCATTTTTTCATGCTTCTATGGCAGCAAGAAGGGGAAGGAGGCCTTTCTGGCTAATATCTGCTGGTCACGGCACGGGTCGAATTAGAGTACTTCAACTTGGAAGCTGAAATCCTACCTTTTCTTTACGCGTAAATCTGGTAAAAAAGCTCACTTGCGGCTTTATAAGATTGCTTGAAAATTCGGGCATTTCGCTCCCTCGAAGTATTATATGTAGTTTTCCAAAAAAAGCAATTTCGTAATAGAGCTAATGAGACCATGCCCCGGATAATGGTGCATCACCTAATCGGCCTCACCTTGCAAGGGCAAGGGGGTTCCCCTGGCTAGAAGGGTATTCAGCAAGCGTTTCCAAATCTCCTCAACATAAGGGCAACGATTGATAGTAGAAACCATTTTTTCAAGTCCCGGGAGACTAGTTGCTTGGTTCCGACCATTTCTGCTAAAGAAAAATCCATTTCTAACTAAACAAAAGTCAAAACAAATGGTAGGCGGTCAGACCTAGGGCATGTAGCATAGAAAAACCTTCGCCCTTAGCGAAGGGCTTTCTGAAAGCTCCATTTGAAGCAGGTGCCTAAACAGATGATTCCAGTTCAACTCATTTTTTAAATTCTACCTCAAAATAAGGGGGGCCTCTAGCCGGGAAGATGCCTTATATGGATAGGGTATATACTACTACGATTGGCTCTATTCCCTGAGAGTCCCAATCTTCCTGAAAAAATGTGATACGCGGAACCTTGGTTCATGAATTTTCTAGCTGGAATTCCTACATTTGGTATTTAGTAGTTTCATTCGATAGCTAAAATTCATGCTTTTGACGTAGCATCGGGTGTTCACTTGGAAAACCTTTCTATTGTGCCCCATTTCCTATGATATCCAAACCCGAAGTATGGTGCTTTTGTTGTGCCATTGAGAAAGGAAAGCGCACTCAATCAATTACCATGCCGTGTCGTAAGACAAAAAGTCATCCGCATGACCTGAAAGCCACTTGACTCTAATGAGAGGAGCTCACTATCAGGACCGACGGGTATAAGCGATTAACGATAAGCTATAGTTTCCTTTTTGCCTCGAATGACTCCTTTAAAGTCAATTGTGATAGAGCTCTTTGAAAGGAGGTTAAGGCATCTGGATTAGGTTCTGGAGTAAGGGATCGAATTGGCACCATCTTTTCAGCTATGTCAAAGAGTCATTTCCACGCCACTGATGCTAGAGTTTCGAAGCTTGGACTGTCTACTATGGAATGAGGCTAGCATTGGAAGCTTTCTTGTACCGAATAGATGTGGAGACAGGGGGTGCAATGTGGTAGCCGTGCTCCAACAAGACCCGAGCCTAGCATTAGACACGTTGTGGATGATATTAAAGCTCTAATTTCTTCTTTTGAAGTTTCTAATTGAATGTTGATACTCAGTGGTAAGAGGGTGGCACATCAATTAACTAAACTATCCATTTCATCATTAAGGATGTGGAAAATATGGTTATAGGAGGTTCCTAAATAAAATTCCTCTAATAAAGCATGGAGTCCATATGTGTAAAGTTAACTAGTGTGGATTCGCGTAAAGCTATCAAACAACTTATATTCGCGGAAAACCCTGCTGGTAATAGCAACATATAATACAAACAAACCGTACAAATTCCTATGCTTCTAGCAAGCATGTCGTTACAAGGATTTAGTGGTAAACCCAGCCTATGACTATCCAATTCATATTCTTCTTGCCAAAAGGACCACCACCATTGATACACTGATAGTGGATTAAATGGCAAACCTATACTATGCCCAAGTGCCGAGACACTTAAGTAATGTACCCTATTGCTAAAGATCCGTATAGCCTTATAATAAAGGGAAGAAGCCCATATCTTGAGCTATGTCACTATAGAATCATTAATATTCACGGAAACTACTAAAATTCTCGGATCTCTATCAGCGACCAGGACAAGCACGAGAACTCGAAATATTATCGGAAGCTCTTATCAAAGGATTTTACCTTTGCAGGACCTGAAGCCTTAAAATCGTAACCATAAAGGTAAAGGTCAGGCGCTACTTCCTTGGTGAAGTATTTCATTCCACAAAATTTGAACAAATATCTCGTGCTTAAGACATAAGAATTGGAAGGCGTATCCCTTACGTACTTTTTCTTAGCCGGTGTGTTGATGATCCATAAGCCTTATTCACTCCTTTTTTCTTTTGAAAGCTGTCGACAGTCATGTTCTTATATTTCTTTACTGTTCTGTACTAAATTCCTTTGTTCACCAATCAACTGAAGAACCAATTTGTTGTAGCAGCACCTGCGACTGATAAAGTAGCCCCGGAAAACATTCAAAAGCAGAGGTCTAGGGCTGGTTCCGGAAAGTGATCGATGAGAATGTAGTTCATTCAAGGCTCAAATAGAATTAGTTAGAAGCACCTCTTTCTATTGATATTGACTTGATTTGATGATCTCTTCTCTCGCCCGTAAACCATAGAAAACATCCGCAGCAGACATCTTCAAAAAAGCTGGTTGGAGTTGCTCATTCCCCTTTTCTGTTTGGGTAGTTGGTCGGAAAGTACCTAGTTCACTGATGCCTATTGCCTTTGTCTTATTCAAATTATTGGCAGAATGCCTTCAATCAAGTCATGTTTGAAGCAAGGAACCAATCGTCATGCTTAACTTAACATACACATTTTGTAGAACTTATGCCCCTCCTTTATTTAAGTAGAATTAGGCTGAGCAATCTACTATGAAGACACAATTGAAAGGAAGATAAAAATATAGAAGAGAGAGTCTCGCATCCCAAGTGGAACACAAAATTCATGCTCAATACAACGTATTTGGTGAGCAGATGACCTCTTTATTTATTAGCAGCCAAACCCACTTTATTACGATGGAGTCTCTTTTATACATAGTAAAAAAGAGGTCCTCAGGTCAACTCGCTTGAAAAAAAGTCAATATTCAGTTGATGTTCCGTAAGCCCTATGCACTTCTAGATGATACGAGGAATGAATCTCATCAGGGGCTCATCAGCCCCATCTTTGAAAGGAGAAGAAATATATACAGCTTGCTTGTGGCTTTTAAATGGATCTTTCCTTCCTTATCTACCTACTTCTCAATACCCCCTTCCCCTTGGAAAAGAGCCCGAGGCACCTCTTTACTGATAAAATAAATATATAGAAAGAATGGGTTGTCTTAATACATGATTTGAACCACTGGCATCTATTTTCAAACCATTCGCCTCTACTTTTTATTGTGAAGCCCATTCCTCGATCCCTACATCAAATGACTCTGTTCTACGCTTTTAGGGTCAAAAGACTAAACCAAGACAAGTGAGCTAATGATGTCTCCTTCATCTTTAGATGAAAGAAGAATCTGAAATACATTGAGATCGCCGCAAAAGACACACAATACTACGAGAAGGAAGCAACACCCAGCTCGATGAATCTAAAGCAGTAGATCTACAAGACTCGATCCTTCTTTCTTCTTTCTCAGTTTAAAGAGAGGAGAGGAAGGGAGAAGCGAATGGTTTTTGATCATTTTATTGAAGAGATTTTCAATGAAAGTTGAGATGGGGTAAGTATGAAGAGTCAACTATTGCCTTACTTTTCTTATTTCTTAGGAGAATGGCCCCGGTATACTCCTAAAAAGGGGATTCTCACTCTACTGAATCGAAAGAATGACTCTCACGTTTGGAACAGATAAGTTCGATACAGATAACAAATAATAGAAATTGGAGAGCAGGTGCCCTTCCCTAGAGGAAGCCCTCCCAGCACAAAGGAAAATGCCCAGATCATTTGAAAAAAAAGATGCGCCAGTCACGCATCCAAATTGGAGAGCTTATGTCGGCCATAGTTCCTTCCCTGCTCTTAGTTTTCTTTTAAAGGAACAATTTTCACGAGTAAAAAGAACATGTGGTTAACTAAATGGATCACAGGTTGCTGCTCCACATTCTAAGTTCCTTGGTTTGCCCTTCCAGGCTTGGATCCAGTCTCTACGGGCTCAACAGCAGTGTAAGGCCCCGTAAAAATTCTGTGCATAAAAACTAGTAGATGTGGTGTCATGGTCCGAATAATGTGTTAGGAATGCGTAGAATTCTTCGCGGCGAGCAAGCTCGCCGCGGTTCGGACCCTTGGTAGTGATTTAAGTTTCAAAAATGTAGAGAATTAATTTTTCCGAAAAATGTCCAATATGCGGTCAAGAATGCGATCGCAAACCCGACATGCGGACCGCATTCTTGCCGCAAAAAGTTCCAGAGAGTTTCCCAAAAATCGTGTCAAATGTGCGGTCGATATGCGATCGCATGTCAAATCTGCGGTGCACTTTGCGACCGCAGAATCAACATGCGGTCCGCATAGTGACCGCATTCCTTAACAGAACCTGTGTAAAATTTGGGGCAATTCTGCGGTCACTATGCGGACCGCATGTTGATTCTGCGGTCGCATAGTGCACCGCATAATTGACCCCGGCCCATATTTTTGTAACATTTTGACCCGATCTCTTCTTTAATATAACACACTTCTTCTTCATTTTATCATATCATCTTACCAAAATTAGAGAGAGAAGAGAGGGTTTTTAGAGAGAGAAATCTTTCATCTCCAAAGATTGTTCCAACCATCTTAATTCCAAGGGATCTTAGGGCAAGGATTCAACATCCCCAATCTTTTCAAGGTAAAAACCCTAATTATTTTCTTTGATTTTCAGTTTTAATTGGGTAAAGAGGGGTTTCCATATAATAGCTTTTAAAAATAGAATTTTTACACTCATGTATGATTATTGAACTTGATTTTTAGTAAAAAGAAGTGAGTAGAAGTAAGAGTCTTCAAGAACAAGGTTGGCAAGAGTAAGATAGCGTGGGTAAGCATAAAGTAGGAAGTTAACGGAAGAAAACTCATCAACAGGTATGTATGGCTAATTTTGATTCTTGTAAAATCGCCCAAATGTGTGCGAATTGTTTTGGCATGTGTCAAATTGAGAAGTTTTACGTAATTCTTTGATTTCCTTGTTGAGCATTTGATTGATGTTGAACTACGTGTGGTGTGGTATGAAATATGAATTGAAAGATAAAAAGGAAATCGAGATTGGTAAAGAATTGGGAACAACCATTGTGATGGCATATTTGGCTTATTGTGGAAGGAATTTGAAACACCCTAATTGTGGTAAATTGTGGAACATGATTATGTGGGCATTTTCGATTTTGGAATACTTGTAACTTGGTTTTGATATTGGCTTGAGAAGAAATTGAGAACATGAACCAATGTGTAAGTTGCTTATTTGAACTTGTTGAAATTGTGTGTAGTACCTCATCTGCTGTTTGAAATTGTTGTGTTTTCAACTGTAAGGCGAGGTCGTGTTGCGCGCCGCAACGTGGGGAAATAAGGTGTGGGTTGGGGTGATAAGGGTGGCCGAGGTAATAAGGGTGGTCAGGGGCAATAAGGATGGAAAGCGATCGAAATCGCTATTGAAAATTGATACAAAAATCAATAATGTGAAATTGTGAAAGGAGACAAGCAGGAGAGTTTGCAACCTGTGGGGCACTGATTGCCCTTTGTTTGACTACTTGTGCTTTACGTGATTGATTGGTTATTGTTAAATTGGTTGATCGTAGAAAGTGCTTTGTGTGAGAATTATTTGAAATGAGGAAAATGTGGAAACATGGTTGGGCTGGCTTAATTAATTGTTTATGTAATTTAATGGCTTGAGTTTACTTGGGACAAAGTTTGTCCATACATACCAATACAATTCAAGTGTACTGACGTCCCTTTTGCCGGGGACGCTACATTCGTGTTATGATTGTAGGTGGATCAGTAGCAGGCACTTCAGCTCATCGGCAGTAGTATCCTTCTCCTTCCACCGCCCGTTTTGGTGAGCCCCTTTCTTCCTCGGGGCCTTGTGTGGTTCATGCCACTCGGTTTAGATTTCATTTTGGTTTTGTAAGGTATAGCCGGAGCCTTGTTACCGGCAAGTATTGTATTTCCCTTTTTGTATCCTAGAGGCTCCGTAGACATGTAAACCTGTGGGATTGTGGCCTATGTATATGTGTGGGGCGTTATAAATATAAATTATGAACTTGTTAGTGAATCAATCACATGGTTATGTTTATGCATTATGAAATCAGTCATTATTGGTAAAATATTTGGTTAATGAGAAACAATCAACACAGGGTTAACGCGTGGGAATGAAAGGCACCCGGGTCCGCTTGACTGGGGCAACTCGGTCAGGCGCCGGTCATGTCCCTCGATTTGGGGCGTGACAAACTTGGTATCAGAGCCTAAGGTTTTAAAGTGTCCTAGGATGACTCGGAGCCGTGTCTAGTAGTGCCCTTCTTATAGGTGTGTTGTCGACCACATCATATAAGTAGGGGGCTACACGGGCATTTAGGAATTTACCTACTTCTTTGATAATCTATATCGTGCGGTAAAGTGCAATGTGGAGATATCCGTGTCTAATTCGTGCCTTGTTCCCAAATTTTCAGAATATGGCACCTAAGAAGAAGGCTAGACTCGGCCTTAGGGCCAATGTTGACCCAAGTGCAGCTGTTAATCATGTACCCGATGCCGTGGGAGAGAATGACCCACCAGTCCCGAATTTGCCTGGCCCATCTGTTCAAAACCCAAGTGTCCCTATTCCGGCTGCGGCAGAGGATGCCACCATTCCTCCTGCCGGTGTTCCTGACTCAGATACAGTTCCCGCTTCGGGCTCTGGTATCTCTAATGAAGAACTTAGGGGAGCCATCCATATGTTAACACGGTTAGTGGCCGCCCAGGCCCAGAGATCCCATGATGCCCCTGCATCCTCCAGCGGACAGGGAGATTCCTTTGGCTCCAGAGTCCATCAATTCTTGCGATTGGCCCCTCCAGAATTTTCAGGCACCGATCCAGAGGCCGACCCACAGGAATTCCTTGATGAGATATACAAGACCCTCAGAGTGATGAAGGCTACAGATATAGAGGGGGTAGAGTTGGCCTCTTACAGGCTGGAGGGAGCGGCACGTTCATGGTTCGAAATGTGGGAGGATTCCCGTGAGGAAGGGAGCCCTCCGGCCGGATGGGATGAGTTCGTGGATGCATTTATGGACCACTTCTTACCTGCTAAGGCAATGGCAGCCCATGCCACTGAGTTCGAGGTTCTCAAACAGGGGAGTATGAGTGTTTGGGAGTATCACATGGAGTTCGTAAGGTTGTCCAAGTATGCTCCTCATTTAGTGTCGACCATGGATGCCCGGGTTCGACGGTTTGTTCAGGGCCTTAGCCCTTTGGTGGTGAATGAGGCCGCCACAGCAGCTTTGCACTCGGACATGAACTATGGGAGGATTGTGGGGTTAACTCAGGCCACAGAGGCCAGGAAATTGAAGATTCGTGCAGAAAGAGAAAGTAGCAGCAGGGCCCGGTCAATGGGTCGTTCGGGGAGATCACTTCCAGGGAGGGGGTCATCAGGGCCATCCCAGTCATATGCTCAGTCCTCCGCGAGTGCACCGCCATCCGTGCACAGTCATCAGCAAGGCAGTTACTCGAGACCTGGTTCAGACAGCAGGAGGTCTCGTCAGTCTGGTCATCCTGGGGTGAGATCCCAGCAGCAAGGGAGACCTACATGCCCCAAGTGTGGGAGATTTCATATAGAAACTTGCTACCTTGACCTTCCAGTGTGCTTCGGGTGCGGGGTGAGAGGTCACATTCAGCGGGACTGCCGTGCACCCCGTCAGGGTATAGGTAGGGGATCTGCTCAGTCATCCGGTTCTTCGGCTGCTACATCATCAGCGCGTACTCCAGCAGCAGCAGGGCGTGGTGCAGCTAGGGGTGGAGCTCGGGGTAGGGGTGGACCTAGCCGATTCTATGCATTGAGTGGCCGCCAAAATGCCGAGGCTTCTCCAGATGTTGTTACAGGTATCATGTCTGTTCGGACTATTGATTGCTATGCCCTTATTGATCCAGGGTCCTCCTTGTCTTATGTTACTCCATTCATTGCTTCAAGTTTTGGGATAGAACCCGAACAGCTTCATGAGCCGTTCTCTGTGTCGACTCCTATTGGTGATTCTATTACGGCCTCACGAGTCTATAGGAATTGTGTTGTTACGGTGGGTGGTCGTGATACCACAGCCGATCTTATTGAGCTTGGGATGGTAGATTTTGATGTAATTATGGGGATGGATTGGCTCTATTCGTGCTTTGCCAAACTTGACCGTCGAACGAGAGTTATGAGGCTCGAGTTCCCTAACGAGCCAGAGTTATTGAATGGAGAGGAAACGGTGTAGTGCCAAGGGGTAGGTTTATTTCCTACCTTAAGGCTTCGAAGAATATTAAGAAGGGGTGTATCTATTACCTGGTTCGGGTAACGGACACCACCTCAGAGGTGCCTGCCCTCGAGTCCGTGCCAATTGTGAATGAATTTCTCGAAGTGTTTCCGGATGAGCTTCCAGGCATCCCGCCGGATAGGGAGATTGATTTTGGGATCGACGTATTACCAGATACTCAGCCAATATCTATTCCACCATACATAATGGTGCCAGCAGAGTTAAGGGAGTTAAAAGAGCAGCTGAGGGATTTATTAGAGAAAGGGTTCATACAACCGAGTGTGTCGCCATGGGGTGCTCCGGTTCTCTTTGTCAGAAAGAAGGATGGGTCACTTCGAATATGTATTGATTATCGGCAGCTTAACAAAGTCACCATTAAGAATAAATATCCATTGCCTCGAGTGGATGATCCGTTTGACCAATTGCAGGGAGCGAGGTTCTTCTCAAAGATTGATTTACGGTCCGGGTACCACCAGTTGAAAATCAGGGAGCAGGATATTCCTAAAACCGCCTTCAGAACTCGTTATGGTACTTTGAGTTTTTGGTTATGTCTTTTGGGCTAACCAATGCCCCAGCAGCTTTCATGGACCTTATGAATCGGGTTTTCAAGCCATTCCTAGATTCCTTTGTGATTGTATTCATTGACGATATTCTCATCTACTCTCGGAGCGGGGAAGATCATGCCGTTCACCTCAGAGCAGCATTGCAGACCCTTCTTCAGCATCAATTGTATGCCAAGTTCTCAAAATGTGAGTTTTGGTTGGAGTCCGTAGCTTTTCTAGGGCATGTTATTTCCAGTGAGGGAATTATGGTGGATCCTCAGAAGATTGCGGCAGTGAAAGATTGGCCTAGACCCACGACCCCGACAGAGATTCGTAGCTTCTTGGGTTTGGCAGGGTACTATCAGAGGTTTGTAGAGGGATTCTCAACCCTCGCTTCCCCATTGACAAAACTGACGCAGAAGGCAGTGAAGTTCCAGTGGTCCAATGCATGTGAGAAAAGTTTCCAAGAACTGAAGTCAAGATTGACCTCGGCACCAGTATTGGCCTTGCCAGAAGGCACAGAGGGATTTGTAGTCTATTGTGATGCCTCCAGAGTCGGTTTGGGATGTGTATTGATGCAGCACGGAAAGGTTATAGCTTATGCTTCCAAACAACTCAAGAACCATGAGAAGAATTATCCGACGCATGATTTGGAACTTGCAGCTGTTGTGTTTGCCTTGAAAATATGGCGACACTATCTTTATGGGGTTCATGTAGATGTGTTTTCGGACCACAAGAGCCTCCAGTATTTGTTCAAGCAGAAAGAGCTGAATCTGAGACAGCGGCGGTGGTTAGAACTACTCAAGGACTATGATATGGACATATTGTACCATCCGGGGAAGGCAAATGTGGTAGCCGACGCTCTTAGTCGAAAATCCATGGGTAGTTTGGCTCATTTGGGTGTGGATCAGAGACCCCTGGCTCGAGAGGTTTACCAATTAGCCAGTTTGGGGGTTCGTATCTCGGCGTCAGACGAGGGAGATATCTTAGTGCATAATGGAGCAGAATCATCATTGGTCGCGGAAATCAAGGAAAAACAGTTCATGGATCCAGCATTGGTTCGGGTGAAGGAAGTAGTCATGAATGACAAGACCTCAGCATTTGTACTCAGCAGCGAAGATGGTGTAATGCGGTGTCAAGATAGGCTATGTGTTCCGGATGTGGACGAGCTTCGGGAAAGAGTGATGGCAGAGGCTCATACTTCCAAGTATTCTGTGCACCCTGGTTCAACGAAAATGTATCACGATCTCAAGGAGATTTATTGGTGGAACGGTATGAAAAGGGATGTGGCAGGCTTTGTAGCTAAATGTCCGAACTGTCAACAAGTGAAGGCCGAACATCAACGGCCTGGTGGATTAGCTCACCTTATAGAAATACCAAGGTGGAAATGGGAGATGATCAATATGGATTTCGTGGTGGGGTTACCTCGCACTCAACGTAAGTTCGATTCAGTATGGGTGATAGTAGATCGACTCACCAAATCAGCTCACTTCCTGCCTGTCAAGTCCACTGATACTGCGGAGCAATATGCAAGATTGTACATCAAAGAGATAGTAAGGCTTCATGGCACTCCACTTTCTATCATCTCAGATCGCGGGGCTCAGTTCACAGCTAACTTTTGGAAGAAGTTTCAGCAAGGTTTGGGAACTCAGGTGAATCTCAGCACAACTTTCCATCCACAGACCGATGGACAGGCCGAGCGGACCATTCAGACGCTTGAAGATATGTTGCGGGCTTGTGTCTTAGATTTTAAAGGTAATTGGGATGAACACTTGCCACTGATAGAATTTGCTTACAATAACAGCTATCATGCTAGCATTCAAATGGCTCCGTTTGAGGCATTGTACGGGAGAAGATGTAGATCGCCAATCGGGTGGTTTGAGGTAGGTAAAGCGGAATTACTAGGGCCAGATATGGTGTACGAAGATATGGAAAAGGTCAAGGTTATTCAGGAGAGAATGAAAACAGCACAGAGTCGTCAAAAGTCCTATGCAGACGTTCGTCGAAGGGATTTGGAGTTTCAAGTCGATGATTGGGTGTTATTGAGGGTATCTCCTATGAAGGGAGTCATGCGATTCGGAAAGAAAGGGAAATTGAGTCCTAGGTATGTCGGGCCATATCGGATCTTTCAAAGGATTGGACAAGTTTCTTATAGGCTAGAGTTGCCTCCTGAGATGTCATCAGTGCATCCGGTATTCCATGTGTCCATGTTGAAGAAAGTGATTGGAGATCCATCCACCATCATGCCAGTCGAAGCTATGGAGGTTAATGAAAATTTGTCATATGAAGAAGTTCCAGTTGCCATTCTTGATAGGCAAGTCCGTAAGTTGAGAAATAAGGAAGTTGCCTCTGTTAAAGTGTTGTGGCGAAGTCAACAAGTTGAGGAGGCCACATGGGAAGTGGAAAAGGAGATGAAAGAAAAGTACCCCCATTTGTTTGATCAAGCCTAGAAGAAATTAGGTGACCCTTCTACTCCTAGTAATTGTCATTTTGTCCAAGTCGTTTCTCTCTTAGTGTTAGTAAAGTCTCCTTCATTTTGTAATGAATTTAATGTGTTGTCACATTGGGTCATTTGAGCCTTTCTTGACAAATGGAAGCCTTAGAAAGATTCGTGTATTAAATAAACGACTAATAGTAAGTGTAGATTGGTAATGGTTTGTTGAGTGTACATGGTGTTAAATTGGTTTAATAAGGTAAGAATTCATTGAAGTGACTAGTTTTTGTGCAATTGTAACAATGTGATAGAATATGTGCATTCGTTGAGGTAAGAAAGTGTATACCAGTTATGAGAAATATTGTATTTGTGTATTGTTGTTTGGTAATGTGTTTCGGGGGCCCTCTGACAGGTGGATATGTCCATAATACAAAGGAAACTCCGGCGAAATTTTTCTAAAATATAAGAGTTAGTCAAAATTTTGATGGTTGCATATCATGTCTTTCAAAACCAACTCATTTATTTCAAAATCCTCATTCGAGGACGAATGATCTTAAGGGGGGAGGATGTAAGGCCCCGTAAAAATTTTGTGCATAAAACCTAGTAGCTGTGGTGTCATGGTCCGAATAATGTGTTAGGAATGCGTAGAATTCTTCTATGATCTTCTTTTTTTCTTAGGGCCTGATGCTTAGTTTCCTTCTAACTTAGTACTGATCTTTATTGTCCGATTTGCTTTCTTAGTGGTGACACCCTTGTATACCGATCAACCAATGAAGTGGCAGAAGAACTTATTTTACAGTAATCTAGAAGGAACATTAGAAAACAGCTGGAAATTAAGGAACGATGTGCTCGACCGAACAAGCAATGGCTGACGAGATAGGGGTGCAAGATTGATGGAAGGATTTTACCTTTGCAGGACCTGAAGCCTTAAAATCGTAACCATAAAGGTAAAGGTCAGGCGCTACTTCCTTGGTGAAGTATCTCATTCCACAAAATTTGAACAAATCTCTCGTGCTTAAGACATAAGAATTGGAAGGCGTATCCCTTACGTACTTTTTCTTAGCCGGTGTGTTGATGATCCATAAGCCTTATTCACTCCTTTTTTCTTTTGAAAGCTGTCGACAATCATGTTCTTATATTCTTTACTGTTCTGTACTAAATTCCTTTGTTCACCAATCAACTGAAGAACCAATTTGTTGTAGCAGCACCTGCGACTGATAAAGTAGCCCCGGAAAACATTCAAAAGAAGAGGTCTAGGGCTGGTTCCGGAAAGTGATCGATGAGAATGTAGTTCATTCAAGTCTCAAATAGAATTAGTTAGAAGCACCTCTTTCTATTTATATTGACTTGATTTGATGATCTCTTCTCTCGCCCGTAAACCATAGAAAACATCCGCAGCAGACATCTTCAAAAAAGCTGGTTGGAGTTGCTCATTCCCCTTTTCTGTTTGGGTAGTTGGTCGGAAAGTACCTAGTTCACTGATGCCTATTGCCTTTGTCTTATTCAAATTATTGGCAGAATGCCTTCAATCAAGTCATGTTTGAAGCAAGGAACCAATCGTCATGCTTAACTTAACATACACATTTTGTAGAACTTATGCCCCTCCTTTATTTAAGTAGAATTAGGCTGAGCAATCTACTATGAAGACACAATTGAAAGGAAGATAAAAATATAGAAGAGAGAGTCTCGCATCCCAAGTGGAACACAAAAAATTCATGCTCAATACAACGTATTTGGTGAGCAGATGACCTCTTTATTTATTAGCAGCCAAACCCACTTTATTACGATGGAGTCTCTTTTATACATAGTAAAAAAGAGGTCCTCAGGTCAACTCGCTTGAAAAAAATTCAATATTCAGTTGATGTTCCGTAAGCCCTATGCATTTCTAGATGATACGAGGAATGAATCTCATCAGGGGCTCATCAGCCCCATCTTTGAAAGGAGAAGAAATATACACAGCTTGCTTGTGGCTTTTAAATGGATCTTTCCTTCCTTATCTACCTACTTCTCAATACCCCCTTCCCCTTGGAAAAGAGCCCGAGGCACCTCTTTACTGATAAAATAAATATATAGAAAGAATGGGTTGTCTTAATACATGATTTGAACCACTAGCATCTATTTTCAAACCATTCGCCTCTACTTTTTATTGTGAAGCCCATTCCTCGATCCCTACATCAAATGACTCTGTTCTACGCTTTTAGGGTCAAAAGACTAAACCAAGACAAGTGAGCTAATGATGTCTCCTTCATCTTTAGATGAAAGAAGAATCTGAAATACATTGAGATCGCCGCAAAAGACACACAATACTACGAGAAGGAAGCAACACCCAGCTCGATGAATCTAAAGCAGTAGATCTACAAGACTCGATCCTTCTTTCTTCTTTCTCAGTTTAAAGAGAGGAGAGGAAAGGAGAAGCGAATGGTTTTTGATCATTTTATTGAAGAGATTTTCAATGAAAGTTGAGATGGGGTAAGTATGAAGAGTCAACTATTGCCTTACTTTTCTTATTTCTTAGGAGAATGGCCCCGGTATACTCCTAAAAAGGGAATTCTCACTCTGCTGAATCGAAAGAATGACTCTCACGTTTGGAACAGATAAGTTCGATACAGATAACAAATAATAGAAATTGGAGAGCAGGTGCCCTTCCCTAGAGGAAGCCCTCCCAGCACAAAGGAAAATGCCCAGATCATTTGAAAAAAAAGATGCGCCAGTCACGCATCCTAATTGGAGAGCTTATGTCGGCCATAGTTCCTTCCCTGCTCTTAGTTTTCTTTTAAAGGAACAATTTTCACGAGTAAAAAGAACATGTGGTTAACTAAATGGATCACAGGTTGCTGCTCCACATTCTAAGTTCCTTGGTTTGCCCTTCCAGGCTTGGATCCAGTCTCTACGGGCTCAACAGCAGTGTAAGGCCCCGTAAAAATTTTGTGCATAAAAACTAGTAGCTTGTGGTGTCATGGTCCGAATAATGTGTTAGGAATGCGTAGAATTCTTCGCGGCGAGCTTGCTCGCCGCGGTTCGGACCCTTGGTAGTGATTTAAGTTTCAAAAATGTAGAGAATTAATTTTTCCGAAAAATGTCAAATATGCGGTCAAGAATGCGATCGCAAACCTGACATGCGGACCGCATTCTTGCCGCAAAACGTTCCAGAGAGTTTCCCAAAAATCGTGTCAAAAGTGCGGTCGATATGCGATCGCATGTCAAATCTGCGGTGCACTTTGCGACCGCAGAATCAACATGCGGACCGCATTCTGGCCGCATTCCTTAACAGAACCTGTGTAAAATTTGGGGCAATTCTGCGGTCACTATGCGGACCGCATGTTGATTCTGCGGTCGCATAGTGCACCGCATAATTGACCCCGACCCGGATTTTTGTAACATTTTGACCCGATCTCTTCTTTAATATAACACACTTCTTCTTCATTTTATCATATCATCTTACCAAAATTAGAGAGAGAAGAGAGGGTTTTTAGAGAGAGAAATCTTTCATCTCCAAAGATTGTTCCAACCATCTTAATTCCAAGGGATCTTAGGGCAAGGATTCAACATCCCCAATCTTTTCAAGGTAAAAACCCTAATTATTTTCTTTGATTTTCAGTTGTAATTGGGTAAAGAGGGGTTTCCATATAATAGCTTTTAAAAATAGAATTTTTACACTCATGCATGATTATTGAACTTGATTTTTAGTAAAAAGAAGTGAGTAGAAGTAAGAGTCTTCAAGAACAAGGTTGGCAAGAGTAAGATAGCGTGGGTAAGCATAAAGTAGGAAGTTAACGGAAGAAAACTCATCACCAGGTATGTATGGCTAATTTTGATTCTTGTAAAATCGCCCAAATGTGTGCGAATTGTTTTGGCATGCGTCAAATTGAGAAATTTTACGTAATTCTTTGATTTCCTTGTTGAGCATTTGATTGATGTTGAACTACGTGTGGTGTGGTATGAAATATGAATTGAAAGATAAAAAGGAAATCGAGATTGGTAAAGAATTGGGAACAACCATTGTGATGGCATATTTGGCTTATTGTGGAAGGAATTTGAAACACCCTAATTGTGGTAAATTGTGGAACATGATTATGTGGGCATTTTCGATTTTGGAATACTTGTAACTTGGTTTTGATATTGGCTTGAGAAGAAATTGAGAACATGAACCAATGTGTAAGTTGCTTATTTGAACTTGTTGAAATTGTGTGTAGTACCTCATCTGCTGTTTGAAATTGTTGTGTTTTCAACTGTAAGGCGGGGTCGTGTTGCGCGCCGCAACGTGGGGAAATAAGGTGTGGGTTGGGGTGATAAGGGTGGCCGAGGTAATAAGGGTGGTCGGGGGCAATAAGGATGGAAAGCGATCGAAATCGCTATTGAAAATTGATACAAAAATCAATAATGTGAAATTGTGAAAGGAGACAGCAGGAGAGTTTGCAACCTGTGGGGCACCGATTGCCCCTTTGTTTGACTACTTGTGCTTTACGTGATTGATTGGTTATTGTTAAATTAGTTGATCGTAGAAAGTGCTTTGTGTGAGAATTATTTGAAATGAGGAAAATGTGGAAACATGGTTGGCTGGCTTAATTAATTGTTGATGTAATTTAATGGCTTGAGTTTACTTGGGACAAAGTTTGTCCATACATACCAGTACAATTCAAGTGTACTGACGTCCCTTTTGCCGGGGCGCTACATTCGTGTTATGATTGTAGGTGGATCAGTAGCAGGCACTTCAGCTCATCGGCAGTAGTATCCTTCTCCTTCCACCGCCCGTTTTGGTGAGCCCCTTTCTTCCTCGGGGCCTTGTGTGGTTCATGCCACTCGGTTTAGATTTCATTTTGGTTTTGTAAGGTATAGCCGGAGCCTTGTTACCGGCAAGTATTGTATTTCCCTTTTTGTATCCTAGAGGCTCCGTAGACATGTAAACTGTGGGATTGTGGCCTATGTATATGTATGGGGCGTTGTAAATATAAATTATGAACTTGTTAGTGAATCAATCACATGGTTATGTTTATGCATTATGAAATCAGTCATTATTGGTAAAATATTTGGTTAATGAGAAACAATCAACACGGGGTTAACGCGTGGGAATGAAAGGCACCCAGGTCCGCTTGACTGGGGCAACTCGGTCAGGCGCCGGTCATGTCCCTCGATTTGGGGCGTGACAAGCAGCTTCATGGGCTGGGCTACCAGCTTGAGGCTATTCATGAGGCTGGACTTCAGCAATCATAGCCACTGCTTGTTCAGTTTGAGAATCTGCCTGTTTGTCTCTTGCGGCCTTGGCGGCTCGGTTCGACCGAGCCTATGGGCGTGGTGTTTCGTCCGTAGTTAGATCGGCAAATTGATTGGCGATTTGCCTTGCTTGGCTTACTTGCTTGATTGAAAGAGTTTTCCCATTGGGCAGCTACTATGAATAAATGGATTGTCTCTATTGAACCTAGCCTTACTAAATATCGTAAGAAAAAAAGCCAGCCGCTGCAAGTGCTTGAGAATGAGTTCACGCTCTTCTTGTTACAGCAAGTGCTGCAATTCAATCAACTCTTGATTTAATAAAATATGAGTTCTTGGCGTAAGCGTAACCGTAGTTGACTAAATATCCGTCATGGTTGAATCACAAGGAAGAAAGATGGTAGCGTAGGGTAGAGTAGATTCGATGCTATGCCACAAGGTTATCCGAGTTTACAGGTGTCGTTGCTTATCCCTTTCTTCATTAAGATGGAGTTGGTGTTAAGTGTACCCACCTACTCATTCGCGGAAGAGAAGAATAGATTGATTGGCGAGGGTGACTAACCGTGGTTCGGCTGTCGCCCTAAGGTTACGATCCGTTGGGTTGGGAAACCAACATGAATCCACTTTCCTCCAAGAGCCATACCAATTGAGAAGGAGATAAAGTTGAAAACAACCGAGATAAGATCTCTCTTGGAAATTGTGAGGCCCCAATGTGGTATTTACTGATGCCTTTCTTGTACTAAAGAACTTGAAAAGAAAAACAACATGTTATTCCCATTCAACCCACAACAAATTTTCGAAAGATTGAGAAAAACTCTTTCGCAATTTATATGTAAAAATCTTAGAGTTCGAATTTCTATCGTTGTCTTTTTACTTTTTTCCGTATTAACCGTAAGCTATTTTTTCTTTCTTGTATTCGGCATTGATCTGAGTCTGATTTGGGGAAACCTCAAATCAATGCTACTGGTCAGGTCGTTTTGCGTTTTCTTAAGTCGGCTTCTTGGTTGGGAGGTTATTATTTTCGTTCTGGTTTTTCTTGTTGGTTTGGAACTGGATTCCATCCTGCACATGAGACCTGGGAGGTTCCTATTTTCGTCCTTCCTCTTTTTCAAACTCCCTTTGGGAAGTAATTGCAGTTTTCCCTTGCCTTGAGCCAGTTCCAATGATATGACTTTTCCCTTACTCTTTTCATTTATAATCTCTCTCTGCTCACAGCTCTCCCTGTGGGTCGAGCCTCCTTTTCAGTCGCCCTCTACAACTAAGTCAGTTGAGTTCTTACGGATCCTAGACCAGCTATGATCTTTCCTCCTGTTGGTTTGCTTACTTAAATATATGCATTATTAGAGTCAGTCCCTTTTTTTGGATAAAAATTCCGAGCCGGTAAGCAAGACAAATCAAGTCAACCTGGGAAAAAGCTCTCGATGGCCATAGACCTGAATGGTTGGAGTGTGCAGGATCACTCCTAGAACTTTATTCCTTTATATAAGGAATCCTCTTGGTTGGTCGAAGCTAGAAGGCTGGACGATCTACTATTTTGCATAGGGATAGTAAGATAGGCTAGGTGTTTTTACTCAACTCGTGAAGGTTCATTTCTAGTTACCAAGGATAAGGAAGAAAAGGTACAATCCTTTAATAATATGTCAGTCATTACGTGCGACTATCTCCACTATAGAAAGAAAAAAAAGGAAAGAACAACATTTTTAGCACATTTATACGAAAAAGTCTTCATTATTATATTAGCATAAGTAGTAAAAAAAATTTTCTAGGGTTTTTTTCATACATGCAAACATTATAAATAAAACTAAACAAAGATCGTTAGCATAGATAGGAGTCTATCTCTAGTAGGCATCGGAGTAGATCTCCACTAAAAAAAGACAAAGAACACCCTAAATTAAAACACATTACTTTGCGTCTACAGACACTTATTTAAACCTTCTAAAACTAAAAAAGAGTTGACAGACTCTTCTATTCTATTCTCACTGGGAATCTGAAGCTATGCGAGCGACCCGCGCAGTTAGTTCCCTTCGTTCCTGGAGGAGGGCCTCCTTCCTCTCTTCCAGACCGCGAATGTGGTTCCGGATCTCTTGCATCATCTTTGCTACGGCCTCAGGGTCAAGATGAGGCAAATGCTCCAGAACAGACCCAACCTTTGCTTCGATTGGAGATTCTCCTCTTCGACTTGAGAGATTTCTTGCGAAATTTCTTGAAGTCTTATAAAAGAATCCATGGCTACACTCAAAGCTTTTTTTTGCCGACTTCTAAGTTCCTCTCCGTCTCCCTTTGCCAAATATAGACTGAAAGAAGCTTCTATTTATAGGCGTTAGAGGCCCTTAACTCTTTCTTATTATTAGAAATAATTGTTGTCTTAGTTTCAAAACATGTTTCAACCCCGCCTTTTCATGAATATGGACACCATCCACTAGATTTTAGTGTGCTGAATAATTATCTTTGTACTCCAATCCATACGAAAGGCCCCCTTTCTTTTGGCGTGTATCGCCACGTGGCTTAATCCCGGATCACTCCTTAAGAAATACGACACAATAAGATAGCGCACATCAGAGAATAGAGTACCCCCTTTATTATAAGACAACCCCCCGCGTCCATTCTTAAGAGATGGAGCAATCGTCACTCGACAGCTCAAAGCTGACCGGTACAACCCGCGTGCTTGCCTACTCGTCCCGGCCTATTTGTACCCAGCTACAATCTCTTCCCTTATAAAAGAAAAAAGGGCCCCTCGGCCAATCGTCACTCGACAGCGCGAAAGCGGATCAGTACAAAACCATGAGATCTATACTTGTTTACGTACTGCCCCTTAGGCCTAGGGCTTCGTCGTACCCTTCTTACTCCTCTTTCACTTTCACTGGCTTCTACTTGTCTTTTTTTATTAGCTTATTTATAAAATGGTATCAGCATTTGAGACGACTCTCCCCGGCCAATCCTAAGTCGTCCATCCTTGCTTAGAACCACTATCTCTTGATTGATCTATTCTTTTCTACCTTTACAGCTCGCTCTGTAAGTTCACTAGAAATACACCAATACAGCACTAGCTATAGCAGTAACTAGTACAATGAGTCAGGGGTCGGGTGAATTCAATAATAGACGCATGTTGGCATTCCATCCTTCCTATCCGAAAGAGAATCCATTATTTCTTGGTCGTGAATATCTGAACTGGTTGTTCACTGTTCAAGAATTCTTGTTTAGACAATTCAGACGATCCATACATAGTCTTTTAATCTAAGATTAAAATTCTTCCATATTTTATTGTTGAAATATTATTCCATGGAGCTAAGGTCCAAAATATGGAAGAAATAAGTGTTTCCACGACTCTCCAGTCAATTCTGTTCTACTTAATCCCTCTTTCATGGCAACATCTCTTTCCGGCTAAGGAACGGAAAATCTTTCTCCTGTTACATGAATCAAGTTTTCATTTTATCCGGAAAAGCCCCTTTCCAGCTGACGCTGTCAGTACACCAACAGCGTTATACAGTAAGTCAATATAAGTCAGTACAGGAAGGGCACGCGAAATAGACAACTACTTACTAGGCTAGGGTAGTAGTTTTTTCATCTTCCGTGTATTTTACTTTACCCTAGTGGAAACTCATTTTTAAAAGTTACTAGGTAATTAGTGAAGAGGTTTATAAAAGTGACAAGCTTGTTGGAAAGCTCTTATGTTAGGAGGAAAAGCTATGTATGCCCGAGTAGTCTTGATATTGGTTGGTTTGACGTTTCGTTAGTTTTATTCTAACAAGCAAGCTTCTGCGATCGCTCTACCTAGCCCGTTAGCCCCAATACTATAGGGAAGGCCTATGCGAAGAAAAGGCCTGCCCATCATCAAAGCAAGCCCAAGTCCATGCAAGAAGGCTCTCCACATCTGTCCAAATTAAAAGCCCGTCAAAGGCATATGAAATCATGAAAAGGATCCGAGCCCATCCGAATGATGTTCAGCGGGCTAAACCCATATAGCTCTGGCCCATGATCCAAGAGACATGAAACAAGTTAATGATGCTATCCTTACCTTCTAACCAATCGGCCAATCACGCTATCCTTACCTTTCAACCAACCCATTCGATTTAGTTTGTGCAGCAGTATATAATCTCAGACCCGATAGATGCCTACAGAAAAATATGTTTTGCAGCAATGATGGCAAGAATCCGCGAAATAATGTTCTTTCTCCTTTTTGTGCTCTTTCTGAATGGAGCTACGCGAGGGAAAGATCAACTTTCTACTCTACCGCAAACGGGGGCCGCTTTCTTCCCCCCCCCCCAAAATGCCAGTTCTGCCATCAAGGCCTAGCAAGAAGCATAATTCTGTTCCAAAGCTTCGTTTCATTCCAGCAACAGTAGTCTATGGTTCGAAGCGCCGTGCTCCAACCGGCACGAATCCTCTCTATAACTAGTATAGTGGAGGTCTTACTAGTATTGCAATAATGAAAAAATTTACGAACACAAATAATGAGCAGACCAGCCCACTTTTATATGTGTGTTCATTTCAGAATGTTTTTTTTGTTTTGAATAAATAAGCGCGTGAACTTTTAGTTTCAGGCATGTGTTTTTCTTGGTGGATGGATGAGATAAACGCCTATATTGCTTTATAATGTTATTGTTATGTTGATGTTATATTAAAGAATGAAATCTAAAAAAGTTTCTTAGTCCCATTCTTTATAATTGTCTTTCTCATACTGTGTAAACGAACTTCATGTCTGAATTGTGTACTCAACAAGAAGCATCATAGCCACCACCGAAGTTGATTTGCAGTATTAGTTTGAGAAAGTCATTTCGTTTTTAACCTTGAGCGATTGGTTTACCTGTATCATGCAAATGTCCAACACTTAGGTGCTTTCTAAGATCATCATATATGAAAGATGTATGACGTGTGTGGATAATGAATGACTTGTAGGGTATGCAATATCTTAAGTACAAAAGGTAAGACCTTTTAAGAGAAATGAGCTTAGCACAACATGGGATAGAAACCTAATCCTAAAAGGAGAAAACCCATCACTGAACAATCATAGGAATAGAAGAAATAGGTTCAGACCAAGTGACAGAACTCTCTATGAGTTGGACTACATAAAAGATCCTTTTCTAATAAAATGGATGTAGGCTTAACTAAGCCCAATGCAAGTTGAACTCTATGGAATCTAAGCCTCACTACCCTTACCCTTTTAGAGGGTTACAAGGAATTTTTGGCTGGCTCCATATAGATTCAGCTTAGGGGTTTATGAGAGATTGATTGATAGACCTAAGCTGAACAACTAAGATTAAACCAAAACCAAAACCTATAGACTATATTAGGAGAGGAGAGATTTAATTCAATACCAGGAAAGCAAGTTAAAATCGAAGCCCAATGCCAAGCAAAGCCCTAGATTACAAGTGATGAAATTGGGTTCAACTAAGCCCTTAACCCAAGATGAGGTGGAGCCTTAACGCGACACAAGAGGGGCCTTATAGGATAGTGGGCTTAGTCCACCCAACATAGGTTGTTAACCAAAAAGGAGAAGTTCTCGTGAAAACATAAAAGGACCTCCCCATAACCCCCCTTACTTGGCAGATTCACATTCGTAAGAAAGATCTATTCTTTTGTCTTTTCCCCGCAAGCGAAGGAACCTATTAATAAGATAATAATATCTCTCTGCTTCCTTGATAGATAAATAAGAAAAGGCTTAGCATATCCTATATAGATAGAAATCATAAGTATGTGCTCAATCAGTATTCTCTCCTGCCAAAAGTGTAATCCATCTACGAACACTGTTCTGTCATTCAAGACTTCCGATCCTCCTTCCCTTCTGGGTTAGCTCCTATGGTATCCATACTTCCACCTGTCGGAAATGGGAGTCGGGAAGTTAGCTCTTGTATGATGAGTTGATCACCCTATACATACGGAGTTCTTTCTCTTTAAGCTTTAGGTATTAGATCGGATACAAACAGAAAGTCTATTATGAGTCTAATCTTTAATAGGGGAAGATCTGTTGACTTATTGACCAGAAAGCCTTTGCTATTATATAGTCATCTGCTCTTTTTCATAGGACCCGTGTAGTCTACCCCCAAAAGAAGCTCCACATTTGGTAGATTGATTGCTCAAAAGAGTCGTACCTAGCTAAGGGACGAAGCTATCTCTATTTTTCTGGATAGAGAGGGCTATTGTTGTTTTGGGGATTACTCCTACCACCGAAACCCAGACGTCAAAGGGATGTATCCTATTTTCTATTCAAAGCATGATAGACGAGCACCGTGATCAAGCTCGAGTGAAAGTTCAACGAATCCAAGATAGAGCGAAGGGTTTCATAATATTTAACTGAAGGTAAGGCTTCACTAGTGATATCCTTGGTAAGAGGGAGCGGTAGCTCAGGGCTTCCTATTAAAGAAGCTGCAAGAGAGCACCTTCAACCGACAAAGCACTTATATCCTGCTTGGCCGGGACTAGATTATCAAGCAGCTTACTCTGGGCTGCACCTGACACCGGGATTGTAAACCTTGTCTTCCCCGCTTGTGGGTATGAATCCCATCTCTCAAGAGCGCTACGCTTCTTTTAAGGAGAGATCCTCTTTGGTAGGGATGGGACTAAAGAGCTATAATAGAAGAGGGGCAACAGCTTATCCGAAAAGACCTGTTCTTTTATCATTTTGCCTAGAGCAGCCAAGGTTTCTAGAGACAATTCATTTTTCCTAGTCCATGCTAGCTAAGGAAATAGCACCATCTTCTCTCTTGAATGACTTTATTGTTGATGGATCCCCTCGTGGGACTGAGCTACCTTGTGAGCTAACCCCAACCTTTAC
>JASVEL010007604.1:847500-885000 GCA_032618575.1 Nicotiana noctiflora
GGGGTGGCTGTGACGCTTCCTGTTGAGTACATAATTCAGACTTGAAGTTCGTTTACACAAGTATGAGAAAGACAATTATAAAGAATGGGACTAAGCAACTTTTTTAGATTTCATTCTTTAATATAACATCAACATAACAATAACATTATAAAGCAATATAGGCATTTATCCCATCCATCCACCGAGAAAAACACCCTGCCTTACACTAAAAGTTCACGCACTTCTTTATTCAAAACAAAAAAAACATTCTTAAATGAACCCACATATAAAAGTGAGCTGGTCTGCTCATTATTTGTGTTCGTACATTTTTTCATTATTGCAACACAAGTAAGACCTCCACTATACTAGTTATGGAGAGGATTCGCGCCGGATGGAACACAGCGCTTCGAACCATAGACTACTGTTGCTGGAATGAAACGAAGCTTTGGAACAGAATTATGCTTCTTGCTAGGCCCTGATGGCGGAACTGGCATTTTGGGGGGAAGAAAGAGGCCCCTTTTGCGGCAGAGTAGAAAGCTGAGCTTTCCCTCGCATAGCTCCATTCAGAAAGAACACAAAAAGAGAAAGAACATTATTTCGCAGATTCTTGCCATCACTGCTGGAAAACAAATTTTTCTGTAGGCATCCATCGGGTCCGAGATTATATATTGCTGCAAAAACTGAATCGAAGGGGTTGGTTGGAAGGTAAGGATAGCGTGATTGGCCGATTGGTTAGAAGGTAATGATAGCATGATTAACTACTTTTGGGTCTGTTGGATCATGGGCCAGAGCTACTTGGGTTTAGCCCGTTGAACATCATTTTGATGGGCTCGGATCCTTTGCATGATTTCATATGCCTTTGATGGGCTTTGAATTTGCACAGATCTGGAGGGCCTTCTTGCATGGACTTGGGCTTGCTTTGATGATGGGCAGGCCTTTTCTTCGCATAGGCCTTCCCTATAGTATTGGGGCTAACGCGCTAGGTCGAGCGGTCGCCGAAGCTTGCTTGTTAGTATAAAACTAACGAAACCTCAAACCAACCAATATCAAGACTACTCGGGCATACTTAGCTTTTCCTCCTAAGATAAGAGCTTTCCACCAAGCTTGTCACTTTTATAAACCTCTTCACTAATTACCTAGTAACTTTTAAAAATGAATTTCCACTAGGTTAAGGTAAAATAAAAGGAAAATGATAAAACTACTACCCTAGACTAGTAAGTATTTGTCTATTTCGCGTGCCCTTCCTGTACTGACTTATACTAACTTACTGTATACCGCTATTAGTGGACTGACAACGTCAGCTGGAAAGGGCCTTTTCGGGATAAAATGAAAACTTCATTCATGTAACAGGAGAAAGATTTCCCGTTCCTTAGCCGGAAAGATATGTTGCCATGAAATAGGGATTAAGTAGAACAGAATTGACTGGAGAGTCGTGGAAACACTTCTTTCTTCCATATTTTGGACCTTAGCTCCATGGAACAATATTTTAGCAATAAAATATGGAAGAATTTCAATCTTAGATTAAAAGACTATGTATGGATGGTCTGAATTGTCTAAACAAGAATTCTTGAACAGTGAACAACCAGTTCAGATATTCACGACCAAGAAATAATGGATTCTCTTTCGGATAGGAAGGCTGGAATGCCAACAAGCATCTATTATTGAATTCACCCGACCCTGACTCATTGTACTAGTTACTGCTATAGCTAGTGCTGTATTGGTGTATTGCTAGTGAACTTACAGAGCGAGCTGTAAAGGTAGAAAAAAACAGATCAATCAAGAGATAGTGGTTCTAAGCAAGGACGGACGACTGAGGATTGGCCGGGGAGAGTCGTCTCAAATGCTGATACCATTTTATAAATAAGCCAATAAAAAAAAGACAAGTAGAAGCCAGTGAAAGTAAAAGAGGAGTAAGCAAGGTACGATGAAGCCCTAGGCCTAAGGGGCAGTACGTAAACAAGTACAGATCACATGGTTTTGTACTGATCCGCTTTCGAGCTGTCGAGTGACGATTGGCCGAGGGGCCCTTTTTCTTTTATAAGGGAAGAGATTGTAGATGGGTACAAATAGGCCGGGACGAGTAGGCAAGCACGCGGGTTGTACCGGTCAGCTTTGAGCTGTCGAGTGACGATTGCTCCATCTCTTAAGAAAGGACGCGGGGGGCCTGTCTTATAATAAAGGGGGTACTCTCTTCTCTGATGTGCGCTATATTATTGTGTCCTATTCCTTAAGGAGTGATCCGGGATTAAGCCACGTGGCGATACCCGCCAAAAGAAAGGGGGCCTTTCGTACGGATTGGAGTACGAAGATAATTATTCAGCACACTAAAATCTAGTGGATGGGGTTCCATATTCATGAAAAGCCGGGGTTGAAACATGTTATGAAACTAAGACAACAATTATTTCTAATAATAAGAAAGAGTTAAGGGCCTCCAACGCCTATAAATAGAAGCTTCTTTCAGTCTATATTTGGCAAAGGGAGACGGAGAGGAACTTAGAAGTCGGCAAAAAAAAGCTTTGAGTGTAGCCATGGATTCTTTTATAAGACTTCAAGAAATTTCGCAAGAAATCTCTCAAGTCGAAGAGGAGAAGCTCCAATCGGAGCAAAGGCTGGGTCTGTTCTGGTAGCATTTGCCTCCTCTCGACCCTGAGGCCGTAGCAAAGATGATGCAAGACATTCAGAACCACATTCGCGGTCCGGAAGAGAGGAAGGAGGCCCTCCTCCAGGAACGAAGGAAACTAATTGCGCGGGTCGCCCGCATAGCTTCGAATTCCCAGAGAGAGTAGAATAGAAGAGTTCGTCGACTCTCATTTTCGTTTTAGAAGGTTTAAATAAGTGTCTGTAGATGCAAAGTAATGTGTTTTAATTTAGGGTGTTCTTTGTCTTTTTTAGTGGAGATCTACTCCGATGCCTACTGGAGATAGACTCCTATCTATGCTAACTATCTTTGTTTGGTTTTATTTATTATGTTTGCATGTATGACAAAAACCCTAGAAAAAAATGTTTACTACTTATGCTAATGTAATAATGAAGACCTTTTCGTATAAATGTGCTGAAAATGTTGTTCTTTCCTTTTTTCTTTCTATAGTGAAGATAGTCGCACGTAATGACAGACATATTATTAAAGGACTCTACCTTTGCTTCCTTATCCTTGCTAACTAGAAATGAACCTTCACGAGTTGAGTAAAAGCACCTAGCCTATCTTACTCTCCCTATGCAAAATAGCAGTTCGTCCAGCCGTCTTCTAGCTTCAACCAACCAAGAGGATTACTTATATAAAGGAAGAAAGTTTCAGGAGTGATCCTGCACACTCCAACCATTCAGGTCTATGGCCATCGAGAGCTTTTTCCCACGTTGACTTGCTTTGTCTTCCTTACTGGCTCGGAATATTTCTCCAAAAAAAGGGACTGACTCTAAGGATGCATATATTTAAGTAAGCAAACCAACAGGAGGAAAGATCATAGCTGGTCTAGGAGCCGAAAGAGCTCAACTGACTTAGTTGTAGAGGGCGACTGAAAAGGAGGCTCGACCCACAGGGAGAGCGGTGAGCAGAGAGAGATTATGAATGAAAAGAGTAAGGGAAAAGTCATCTCATGACTGCAAGTCAGTGGCTCAAGGCAAGGGAAAATTGCTCTTACTTCCCGAAGGGAGGTTGAAAAAGAGGAAGGAAGGGGAGTCGTTCTCAGGTCTCATGTGCAAGCTGGAATCCAGTTCCAAACCAACAAGAAAAACCAGAACGAAAATAGGAACCTCCCAACCAAGAAGCCGACTTAAGAGAACGCGGAACGACCTGGCCAGTAGCATTGATTTGAGTTTTCCCCAAATCAAACTCAAATAAATGCCGAATACAAGAAAGAAAAAATAGCTTACGGTTAATACGGGAAAAAGTAAAAAGACAACGATAGAAATTCGAACTCTAAGATTTTTACATATAAAATGCCAAAGAGTTTTTCTCAATCTTCCGAATATTTGTTGTTGGTTGTATGGGAATAACATGTTGTTTTTCTTTTCAAGTTATTTGGTACAAGAAAGACATCAGTAATGACCACATTGGGGCCTCACAATATCCGTGAGAGATCCGATCTCGGTTGTTTTCAACTTTATCTCCTTCTCAATCGGTATGGCTCTTGGAGGAAAGTGGATCCAGGTTGGTTTCCCAACCCAACGGATCGTAACCTTAGGGCGACAGCCGAACCACGGTTAGTCACCCCCGCCAATGGATCTATTCTTCTCTTCCGCGAGTGAGTAGGTGGGTACACTGAACACCAACTCCATCTTAATGAGAAAGGGATAAGAAACGACACCTGTAAACTCGGATAACCTTGTGGCATAGCGTCGAATCTACTCTACCCTATGCTATCATCTTTCTTCCTTGTGATTCAACCACGGCGGATATTTAGTCAACTACGGTTATGCTTACACCAAGTACTCCTATTCTATTGTATCAACAGCTGATTCAATTGCTGCACTTACTATAACAAGAAGAGCGTGAACTCATTCTCAAGCCACTTGAGGCGGCTGGCTTTTTTTATTACGATATTTAGTAAGGCTAGGTTCAATAGAGACAATCCATTTATTCATAGTAGCTGCCCAATGGGAAAACTCTTTCAATCAAGCAAGAAAGCCAAGCAAGGCAAATCACCAATCGATTTGCCGATCCAACTACGGACAAAACACCACGCCCACAGGCTCGGCCGAACCGAGCCGCCCAGGCCGCAAGCGACAAACAGGCAGATTCTCAGACTGAAGAAGCAGTGGCTACCATTGCTAAAGTCCAGCATCAGGAACAGCCTCAAGCTGGTGGCCCAGCCCAAGAAGCTACTGCTGAGCCCGTAGAGACTGGAGCCAAGCCTGGAAGGGCGAACCAAGGAACTCAGACTGTGGAGAAGCAACTTGTGATCCATTCAATTAACCACATGTTCTTTTTACTTGGGAAAATGGTGTATTTAAAATCAAACTAAGAGTGGGGAAGGAACTATGGCCGGCATAAGCTCACCAATTAGGATGCGTGACCGACGCATCTTTTTTTTTTAAATGGTCTGGGCATTTTCCTTTGGACTGGGAGGGCATCCACTAGGGAAGGGCACCTACTCTCCAATTTCTATTCTTTGTTATCTGTATCGAACTTATCTGTTCCAAATGCGAGAGTCATTCTTTCGATTCAGTAGAGCGAGAATCCCCTTTTTAGGAGTATACCGGGGCCATTCTTCTAAGAAATAAGAAAAGTAGGGCAATAGTTGACTCTTCACACTTACCCCATCTCAGCTTTCATTGAAAATCTCGTCAATAAAATGATCAAAAACCGTTCGCTTCTCCCTTCCTCTCCTCTCTTTAAACTGAGAAAGAAGAAAGAAGGACCGAGTCTTACAGATTTGCTGTTTCAGATTCATCGAGCTGGGTGCTGCTTCCTTCTCCGAGTTTTGTGTGTCTTTTTCGGCGATCTCAATGTATTTCAGATTCTGCTTTCATCTTCAGATGAAGGAGACATCATTAGCTCACTTGTCTTGGTTTAGACTTTCGACCCTAAAAGCGTAGAACAGACTCATTTGATGTAGGGATAGGGGAATGAGCTTCACAAGAAAGAGTAGAGGCGAATGGTTCGAAAGTAGATGCTAGTGGTTCAAATCATGTATTAAGCCAACCCATTCTTTCTATCTATTCTTTTTATCAGTAAAGAGGTGCCTCGGGCTCTTTTCCAAGGGGCAGAGAGTATTGAGAAGTAGGTAGAGAAGGAAGGAAAGATTCCTTTAAAAGCCGCAAGCAAGATGCATATTTTTCTTCTCTTTTCAAAGATGGGGCTGATGTACCCCTGCTGAGATTCATTCCACGTATCATCTAGGAGTGAATAGGGCTTACGGAACACCAACTGAATATCGACTTTTTTTAAGCGAGTTAACCTGAGGACCTCTTTTTTACTATGTATAAAAAAGACTCCATCGTAATAAAGTGGGTTTGGCTGCTAATAACTAAGGAGGTCATCCGCTCACCAATTAGGTTGTATTGAGCATGAATTCTGTGTTCCACTTGGGATGCGAGACTCTCTCTTCTATATTTGTATCTTCCTTCCTATTGTATCTTCATAGTAGATCGCTCAGCCTGATTCTACTTAAAGAGAGGAGGGGCATAAGTTCTACAAAATGTGTATGTTAAGTTAAGCATGACGATTGGTTCCTTGCTTCAAACATGACTAGATTGAAGGCATTCTGCCAATAACGTTTGAATAAGACGAAGGCAATAGGCGTCACTAAACTAGGTACTTTCCGACCAACTGCCCAAACGGAATATGGGAATGAGCAACTCCAACCAGCTTTTTTGAAGATGTCTGCTGCGGATGTTTCCTATGGTTTACGGGTGAGAGACGAGAAGATCACATCAAGTCAATATGAATAGAAAGAGGTGCTTCTAACTAATTATGTCCGAGCCTTGAATGAACTACATTCTCTTCGATCCCTTTCCGGAGCCAGCCCTAGACCTCTTCTTTTGAATGTTTTCTGGGGCTACTTTTTCAGTCGCAGGTGCTGCTACAACTAATTGGTTCTTCAGTTGATTGGTGAACAAAGGAATTTAGTATGGAACAGTAAAGATATATAAGAACATGACTATCGACAGCTTTCAAAATAAAAAAGAGTGAATATGGCTTATGGATCATCAATACACCGGCTAAGACAAAATACGTAATGGATACGCCTTCCAATTCTCATGTCTTAAGCATGAGAGATTTGTTCAAATTTTGTGGAATGAGATACTTCACAAAGGAAGCAGCGCTTGGCATTTACCTTTAAGGTTCTGATTTTAAGGCTTTAGGTCCAGCAGAGGTAAAATCCTTTGATAAGAGCTTCCGATAAAATTTTGAGTTCTCGTGCCTGTCCTGGTCTCTGATAGAGATCCGAGAATTTTAGCAGTTTTCTGTGAATATTAATGATTCTACAGTGGCATAGCTCCGGACATGGGCTTCTTCCCTTCATTATATGGCTAGCCGGATGTTTAGCAATAGGGTACCATTACTTAAGTATCTCGGCACTTGGGCATAGTATAGGTTTGCCACTTAATCCACTATCAATGTATCAATGGTGGTGGTCCTTCTGGCAAGAAGAATATGAATTGGATAGTCATAGACTGGGTTTACCACTAAATCCACTAGTAACGGCATGCTGGCTAGAAGCATAGGAATTTGTAAGGTTTATTTGTATCATATGTTGCTATTACCAGCAGAGTTTTCCGCGAATGTAAGTTGTTTGACAGCTTTACGCGAATCCACACTAGCTAACTTTACACATATGGACTCCATGCTTTATTAGAGGAATTTTATTCAGGAACCTCATATAACCATATTTTCCCCATCCCTGATGATGAAATGGATAGTTTAGCTAATTGATGTGCCACCCTCATACCATTGAGTATCAGGATTCAATTAGAAACTTCAAAAGAAGAAATTAGAGATTTAATATCATCCACAATGTGTCCAATGCTAGGCTCGGGTCTTGTTGGAGCACGGCTCCCACATTGCACTGCCTGTCTCCACATATATTCGGTAAAAGAAAGCTTCCAATGCTAGCCTCATTCCATAGTAGACAGCCCAAGCTTCGACAACTCCAGCATCAGTGGCGTGGAAATGACTCTTTGACATAGCTGAAAAGATGGTGCCAATTCAGTCCCTTAGTCCGGAACCTAATCCAGATGCCTTAACCTCCTTTCAAAGAGCTCTATCACAATTGACTTTAAAGCAGTCATTCGAGGCAAAAGGGAAACTATAGCTTATCGCTAATTGCTTATACCCGTACATCCTGATAGTGAGCTCCTCTCCTTAGAGTCAAGTGGCTTTCAGCTCCTGCGGATGACTTTTTGTCTTCCGACACGACATGGTAATTGATTAAGTGCGCTTTCCTTTCTCAATGGCACAACAAAAGCACCATATTTCGGGTTTGGATATCATAGGAAATGGGGCACTATAGAAAGGTTTTCCAAGTGAACACCCGATGCTACGTCAAAAGCATGAATTTTAGCTGTCGAATGAAACTACTAAATACTAAATGTAGGAATTCCAACTGGAAAATTCACGAACCAAGGTTCCGCGTATCACGTTTTTTCAAGAAGATTGGGACTCTCAGGGAATATAGCCAATCGTAGTAGTATATACCCTATCCATATAAGGCATCTTCCGGGCTAGAGGCCCCCCTTCTCTTGAGGTAGCATTTAAAAAATGAGTTGAACTGGAATCATCTGTTTAGGCACCTGCTTCAAATGGAGCTTTCAGAAAGCCCTTCGCTAAGGGCGAAGGTTTTTCTATGCTACATGCCCTAGGTCTGACCACCTACCTTTTGTTTTGACTTTTCTTTAGTCAGAAATGGCTTTTTCTTTAGCGAAAATGGTAAGCACTTCGCACTAGTCCCCCGGGACTTGAAAAAAAGGTTTGAACTATAAATCGTTGCCCTTATGTTGAGGAGATTTGGAAGCGCTTGTTGAATACCCTCCTAGCCAGGGGATCCCCCTTGCCCTTGCAAGATGAGGCCGAGTAGGTGATGCACCATTATCCGGGGCATGGTCTCATTAGCTCTATTACGAAACTACTTTTTTTGTGGAAAACCATATATAATACTTTAAGGGAGAGAAATGCCCGGATTTTCTAGCAATCTTATAAAGCCGCAAGGGAGCTCTTTTACCAGATTTACGCATAAAGAAAAGGCAGGATTTCAGCTTCCAAGTTGAAGTACTCTAATTCGACCTGTGCCGTGACCAGCAGATATTAGCCAGAAAGGGATCCTTCCGCTTCTTGCAGCCATAGAAGCATGAAAAAATGGAGTTTTCCTATAGCCATTCTGAAACCAAGAAAGCCTTTATTTCAGCCTATAGAATGATTCTTCCACGACTCTCGCTTGGGTTCTAACTTCAAACTTCATAGGAGTTCTGACCCACTTGACTTTTTGGTCTGGCCAATTCGAGTGGTAATGGCGGCTTCCAAAGAGGTGGGTAAATAAAATAGGACCGAAAGGGAGGTCTCATTTTCGCATTTGATCCTGGAAGAAAGGAAAGCAAATATGCCCGCTTAGCGTCACTGACAAAGGTAAAAAAGGATGAGGAGCAAAGACACATAGATTGGTGTTTTGCATGAGGAGATTGTTCTGACTCTTTTCGAATCATCATCAGAGGAGAGAGAAAAGCACCCTTTCCACTCGTTGAGAACGATTGCCTATAGTCCGCCTTTCATTCGATCATGCAAGAAGAGAATCACTTTTTGGTACCGAAAACTAAGGTTCGAAATCCCAGTTGAGGCAAAGGTATTGAAGAGCAGATAGACCCGGAAGATTCCAACCTTCTAGATGGAGCCAGGTTAGGTCACTTCGATCGCTTAAGCCCTTACTGCGGTAGAGTAGGACGCTTTAGTTGGCAAGGTTATATGGTCTATAATTCTGCCACCTGTGAAAGAAAGGTTGCCAAAGATGTTATGAATGGCATTTCCACCGATTGAGGAGAAAGAGCCAGCCGTAGTCCCACTAATCTAATGTAATAAAGGCCAATGGAACATGCTTATACTCGGTCAGAGGGAATTAGGCTCTCTCATTGCTTCTTTCATTCCATCTCCGCTCCTCTTCATCAAGTTCTACAAGACTTGAAGACATGTGCCTAAGGAAAGCGATTGAGCAAAGAAGGTTCACAATGCAATTGAGCTAAAGTGGGAAAAAAGATCCCACTTTCACAAACTATGCTTGATCACAGGGGACTTTTACTATGGATACATGACCCTTTAGACTTGATATTAATGAACCAAAGCTGTACAACCTTGTTCAGTTACTTTCAACAATCTCTTATCTTCTATTATCATTAGCTGGCAGAAGCACTACAGACTGAGAATGGAATAATGTTGCATTGAGATGCTGGCTCTTGACCAGATGGAGTAGTTAAATAGAAATATATTCCTCGCCCTAGAAATAGCCCGCTCTAAAAAGAAGTAGTCCGTTGCCCAGGGAGGGGTTCATTTGGTAGATTAGTCCTATGGATGGGTCGCCATGTGGTCTCCTTTTGGGATTGCTCGGTTATCAGTCGAGGAGACTGTCCCTTTCTTAAGTGATTATGCGCTTTTCAGTTTACATAAGTATTCACTTTCGGGAGAAGTTGGGGGAAGTGTGCATTTCCATTGCGAAAGATTCAATCCAGCCACATGTTGCCCTACGGCTAACTTGTTACGACTTCACCCCAGTCGAAGACCCCTTCCTTCGTAGATATCTGGATTTCACCATGACCCAAGAATTTTTTGAATATCGGGACATTCGCACCACCATGCTGCAAGATCGACTTTGACTTGCTCAATGAACTCGATCTCCATTCTGTCTTTCTCTACTGGGGCCCATTCGGGGTTTTTGTGTAGTTCATAATATCTGGCAGGTTTCATTAATGAAAAGAAAAGTGGAGGCCCGCCATCTGCTAGCATTGTGGTTTTCCATCGATTCTTAATCAATGGCCCACCCTTTCTTTGAACCTTGTCAATGATCGAACTTAAGGATATGAAGTGAGTGCCATTTGATGAGTAACTGAGAACAAAGGAGAGGGATATGGAAAGAATGAAGTAATGAAAGAAGAAGTCATATCTATAATATATTTTGTATGAGGGAATCGGTGACTGTGAGATACTCCTCCCAAATTTCTAGAAAATGTAAATACTGGGGTGAGTCTCTATCAATCAGCGCCAGAAAAAGCTCCTCATAGTGGAAGGAGTCAATCTCCAGGATGAATGTCTCTACAACATTCTCGACGTCCTCCACTTGTGGGGAGTAGTCTAGTGACCGTAACATGTGTGTCGCGCACCGGACCAGCCGGTTTTGCTGGCGAACAAACTGGTCTATCGCCCTTTGTTCCTCCATTGCTAGACTCGCAACCCTAGGAACTAATGGTTGATATGGTTCCTCTGGCGGTTCCTCGGGGGGAAGGTTCAAATCGGGAATTCTGGGCTCCGGTAGGGGTGTCATAGAATTCCCCAATCCCAGAGTCAAATCCATGGGTTCCCTCCTAACAAAAGTCACTATGGTATGTCCTACTATAGGTATGGCGCTAGCTAATCTTTTAATTATTGTAGCTCCCCAAAAGCTCATCTGACCCCAAGGTAGTACATATCCTTTAAAAGTTGTCACAATCATTAAGATGAACCCTACAGCAAATAACACGGGTGTTTTGTATTGTATCGAACACCCCCACATGGTAGCGATCCAACTAAATATTTTGATTCCAGTGGGGACATCTATGATCATGGTAGCTGCGGTGAAGTAGGCACGGGTATCAACGTCTAAGCCCACAGTAAACATATGATGAGCCCAAAAAAGAAATGGAAGAACACCTATACTGATCATGGCATAAACCATGCCTAGATACCCAAAAATTGATTTTCCCGAGAAAGTAGAAACAATATGACTTATGATACCGGATCCAGGCAGAATGGGAATATACACCTCTGGATGACCGAAGAACCAAAAGAGATGCTGGTATAATATGGGGTCTCCCCCTCCAACGGGATCAGAAAAGGTTGTATTAAAGTTTCGATCGGTTAATAACATGGTAATTGACCCTGCCAGTACCGGAAATGATAACAAAAGTGGGAATGCTGTCACTAGAACGGACCACACAAATAGAGGTGATCTATGCATAGTCATTACAGGTCCACACATGTTGAAGATAATTGTTATAAAATAAATAGAACCTAAAATGGATGAAACACCAAATAGATGAAGACTAGAAATCGCTAAATCAACTGCTCCTCCAGAATGGCTTGTAATACCACTTAAGGGCGGATAGACCGTCCACCAAGTGCCGCTACCCACTTCTACTAAGGCTGAGCTTAATAGGAGCAAGAGACTTGGAGGCAACAACTAGAATGAAATATTATTTAATCGTGGAAATGCCATGTCAGGCGCACCTATCAGAATCGGAACACACCAATTACCAGATCCACCTATCATCGCCGGCATAACCATAAAAAAGATCATTAAAAATGTGTGAGCCGTTATTAAAACATTATAAAGTTGATGATTCCCACCAAGAATTTGATCGTCGGGTCGTGCTAATTCCATACGAATCAGTATTGAGAAGCATGTGCCCATCACCGCAAAGATCTCTTGATTCCTCGCGGCCGGGCGGGCTTGGAAGCAAGCTACCTCTTGCCTATCTGAGATTATTTCATTTCCTTCCTTATCAGAGTGGGGCCCGCGAGGCTTATTTATTAATAAGTAGGAGTGAAAGCCCTCACTTTATTGATGGGACATTTTTATCCCCTTTTCCTCTCATCCTCCCCCGGTTCTGGTTCAGGAAAGGGTCAACGCAAGGATCTTATTTCAAAGCAATCTCTGGAGTTTTCCCTTATCTGAACGGGTCTTGCAAGAAAATTGGATTTCATATTGAGCTCCAAATATATGCTATTGGGATGGGATGGCTCCTACTAGCTCTCCCCCCCAAAGAACCGCACGTGGGAGTTCCCCCGTATACGGCTCAAGTGGCGAAGGTCCTTTCCTTCACGCTTGGTAAGCGTTTCGCAGTAGCCAAGCTTACTGCTAGTCTATCGGCTAGAGCCAAGCTTCGATCGCGACTGCTCGTCGCTTCTGGCCACCTTATTCTGTCACCCGAGATCCTAGTCAGCACCGGCAAAGATCTCTTGATTTCTCACGGCCGGGCCGGCTTGGAAGCAGGCTACCTCTTGCCTATCTCACCTCCTTCCTTCAGCTGGGTGAGCCTTCGCCTTTTGGATCGTCTTCTGCCCAATGCGGTACCCCCCGTTTTTTGGTTCCCATTTGGTTTACCTTGTTCACAGGGACCTCATAGCAGCAAGAAAAGGTGATCTTGTGCTATACTCCGGTAATCTCTTTCCAACTTAGACACGCAAACTCCCATCGTGTCCCAGATCACATTCCGTGAATCAAAAGGGGAAACCTACTCATCTATCAGCTCCTCTCGTAGATCGGTGCGGTTTTACGAATCGTCTAAGCACAGTTCACTCGCGTTGATAAATCAAGAGGGTTGCCGCCACTCCTTAATAAGGTTATCTGTTGTATCACTTCTTGCATTCTGTCCCACGCTTCATACCTCCCCTTTCTTCTTAAGGTAAGATAAAGGGCTAGGCATGGTGGGGTAGGAGCATCCAGTCGGCAATATTTTTGGCTTGAGCAAGAAGTCTTATGTCCTCCGAGTTGCACGGTGTTTTAACCGAAAGAACTTTTCGCGCAATTCATGTCTTTCTGTTTTTATGACCAGAAATTCTTTCTTTATTTTCATATAAAATTGTTCTCTGGACTTTTTATCAATATGAGGTGATCGTAACACAGTATATAAGACTTGTGATTCAAGCAATCCAATCTTTCGTGTGAAAGGCGGAAGCCCCCAAAAATGGTTTACAAAAAATGGGTGATGAAAAGATCGAATTACTATGCCTATCTTGGTGGTCCTTACTTTTGGTTGTCTTTCTTTTTTGTCCTCTTCTTGTTCTATTGATCAGAAGCATCAAGCAGCACCACGTCAGTTTAGAATTCAATTCTAAGGGCTAAGGCCTCCCATTTTCTTTTCCTCCTGGCCGTGTGTGGGCCACACTTCAGAAAAGTCCAAAAAAGGGGTCTCATATTTCTTGTCCCATTTAGAATCTCTGCATTGTGGATCGCCCGAACCAGCCTAAGATAGGGCTGGATCTGACGAGTACCATCTCTTTCGATCTGGATCAGCTACCTATTTAAGGTATTCTCAGAAAGCGCAGCCTCCCTAGTAGGGTGGTTAAAGATGAGGCCGCAGATTTCTGACCTCCAAGCCAGAACCATATGGGGGGAAAACCATCCCGCACCAATGCTGCTTCAATCTTTTTTTCCAGCAGCATTTGTTTCTCCAAAATACCCAAAAAGGGCGGGAGGTACCTGACCTCGTTCCTACAAATGAAATAGAGTGACAATCGCTGTTGAAGCTCTATCCTCCTTTGGATATCAGGAAGGAGAGGTTCCGCTAATTCCGGAACGAGGACCTCGCGTGGAATGGGCGCAACCTCGGGCTCGAGAAGGCGCGGTTCTGGTTCTCTCGGAGGAAAGAGATCAAGAGCGCCAGACGAGGAACCCCTTCCCCCGTCGCATGCAGCTATGAAGCAGTCAAGATACTCATTTGTTGAATAAAAACTTGTCATAATCAGAAGGAAAAAAGCGGCCCCCAACCCCAAAAGATTCCTTTGGAAAAGCTCTTTCTCCCTCCTAATTATGGTAGCCGTGGTTGATTCGAGGATCTTACACGGCAGAGTGAACTATTCTATCATCTTGCATTTTCTCTGGCAGACCCCCCCAGTCCATCGTACTAGAGCGATTCGAGAAGAACGATTAGGCTCATATTCTATCCTTTCTACAATGCCTATAGACGAAGTGCTTCATTTCAGATCAATTCTTCGCTGCAATCACTTCGATCCACCCCCTCGGTGGAAAACCGTAATACGCCCTGAGGAATTCCTACCGGCAGACTTCCCTGTACTCAAAGTGAATTGTCTAAGTGCTCTCCTTTGTCTCATTGTTTATCTCGTAATCATTCGATTCCGCCCCTAAAGCTAGCTCCTACTCCTCTTCCTTCTCCTTTAGGATAGGATCCTCCTTGGTCCTTTTTACATTACACTCTCGGCCGCCCAAAAGGACTGGCTATCTTTCTCTTTATACGCAATATCATGAAAGGCAAAGAAAAACATCTACCTTGGCAATGTCATTGACTGATAGTTTATCTTCCGAACCGGTTAAATACCTATAACAAAAAAAGGCAAAAGCCTGCTGAAGCACTGGAAAAATGTTGACCACGATTTCTAACGCATTTCAAAACCCATTTTCTTGCAACGCCTTGAGTGGACAGATAATTACGGCCACTAGATCCTTTATACTCTTACTAAAGTACACTTAAGACTCAACCAATCTTGAAAGTTCCGTAGACAACTGACATACCATGAATCTAGCCTGCAATCCTTTTGCACTTCTCTTATCAAATTTCTAGTTAGAGAGATAGCTAACAGCTGCCAAAATGTTGCAGTTTTTCTTATATACGATAGCACCCCCTGATCTCCTTGTTCAAGTAGTTCAAGAGTGAAAGGGCGTAGTGAAAGAAGGGAAAGATATCTTTCAAATATATTCTACCCATAAAGGCAGTTCTCTTATATGGCAATACTAGATTGGCAAGACAAGAGAGAAAGCTTATAAAGTAGTAAGGTATCTGTGGGGCTTGCCTTATAGGTAGTGACTATACCACTTACATATCGAACGGATCTTACTCTCAATGGAGTCATTTCGATATGACCTAGGAACTTACAGAATACCGAACTTGGATAATCGGTAGAAGAATGATTGGCTAGATCATTTGCTTCATTGCGGATGAACCCCTTTCTACGCTATGTTCCCAATAAAAAGCCGTCATCCTTCTGTCGCATGTTAGCCACACCAGACCAAGAAAAGGTAAACTAATCAACCAAGACTCAGTCACAACCTTTGTAACCTCACTGCCACTTTCTTTCCTAGATCTTGCAGCCATTATCTTTGCTTTTCTGATATGGTGACATTACTTGTGTGGGGGGAAGTGCCAGATCTTTACGGATCATAAGAGCTTGAAGTACTTGATGACACAGAAGGAGTTGAACCTTCGCAAGGATGGCACACTTCTATTCTGGGGACGAGTATGTGTTCCTCAGGACAGTGACCTGTGCCATGATATCTTGGAGGAGGCGCATAGCTCACCTTTTTTCCTGCACCCAGGGAGCATGAAGATGTACATGACGATCCGCCCATACTATTGGTGGAAAGCTATGAAGTGGGATGTCGCTGAGTATGTGGCTAAATGGTTAGTGTGCCAGCTGGTTAAGGCTGAGCACCAGAGACCAGCAAGACCCTTACAGCCAGTTCAAATACCATAGTGGCAGTAGGACGAGATAGCCATGGACTTTGTCTCTGGATTGCCGAAGACTGCGAGGCACCATGACGCCATTTGGGTGATTATTGATCGGTTGACCCTGTTCTTCCCATTCGGGTTGGGTTGACCCTCTTAATGAAGATTGATCTGGCAGAGGAGAAGTAGATCTATTCAAGTCCAAAGCAAGGTGGAAAGTCTCAATTCAATGTTGCTGTTGATGACCGTAGCAATAATCAAAGGCACTGGAGGGAAGCCGCTTGGGAGGTGGCTTATGCTATTGAAATCCTAGCTCATCCTAGCATGGCATATCTATATCCCCTGATAATGATCATTCATATTCGATATCATGAATAGGTATGCCTGTCAACCATTTCTATATGCGAGATGGAGGGCTGCTTTGGTTTGGAGCTATTCCCATTAGGCTGCTTTCTCCTCGCCTTGTCAATATAGCGCATCTTACAGGGCGCCTTTCATCAAGTAATGGCTCGTGATAAGGCTCTTGTGGAACTAAGCTCTCTTAAGATCATGCAAAAGAGTTCTTCTTTACTAAGAAGATTGGCATGACTATTTTTATAAGTAATAGAATGTATGAAGTCGGCCCGAGAAAAAGAAAAAAATTGACTTTTTGAAGTCAATAAAAGATCATAGAATAAAGTGGCGGGTTAGATAGCAACCGCAACTAGATCAGTAATGGAAATGGTGGCTAAAATGGATATATCACTTTTACCCGGGGGGTCTAACTGGATTCCTTGATAAGCTCTCATCTTTTTGTCTAGAACAATAGAATCAAGAGGAGCAAAGCGAACAAAATCCGCTTTGGGGTGAATTCCCTCCCCTGAAGTTAGCGCTAATTGAACCCTAGATTATGAGCTTACTGATTCAAAGCTCTCATGAGATCTTATTGGCATGCCCTACCAAATGAAAAGGAAGTCACAGGAGCAAGTTAAGAGTTAGAATTCCCCGACTCCATTCCTATGTATTAGCCTTCTTTCTACTTTAACATCAACTTCGTTAGCTAACTAATTGATCATCGCACATCTTTGGCTGCCTGTTAGGAGGATTATGTTGGACCTATGCGATCTCGTTACAACGATCTTTTTTTTACAGAGATATCTGGTGAAAACTTCAATCTTGAAGCATGGGCAGGCGAACTGAATGTCCGAGGAAGGAGAACTAGCTAAGCTTCTTCACAAGCGAAGGAATTGCAGCCTAACCATCTGTGAGATCGGAGACTTCGAGAGGCTCCCCAGTCCTCTTTCAGCCTTTTCTTACTTATTTTTTATGATGAGCCTTCCCGCGCCTTCCTGCACAAGCATCTGTTATCCTGAGATCCAGGTTTTTGCACGATGATTTCTTCTGTCCTCACTTCCTTTTTTATATTTTATCCTAAAGACATCATCATTGAATTTCATCTTCACTTGGGGATTACTTCCTTTCTCTAGGTTCATTCTCTCCATTCTTCGTTGTACGCAGCCCCATAAAGTGGCTACCACCCTCTCTTCTTGGAGATCATTTACCCTTTTGTGGAAGTGTAAGACCATGAATCTCTCGTGGAAAGGCCCATTCGCAGCAACGCACTCTGGTAGTTCATTCGCTATAATAACAAATGGAACATTGTTTTTCTTCGTAAAAAGTCTTCCATACTTTGAATCCGGGTCAGGGCGGTGCTCCGACTGATTGAACTACAATCCTAGGAAAATTAGGTGTACAACCTAAAATCTATTTAGATTCGCTGTGTTGTAACAGAAACATGAATGATATACTTAATTATTATTATTATTATCTAATTATATATAATTATTATAAAAAAAATGTAGTAGACTCATAGTAGGCTAATTCATGAATTGAATCAAATGGGGACTTTTAATTTAACTAATTTGAACTTAATTAAACTAAAGAGTCACGCTCCTTAAATGCCCTATAAGAAAAGAAGAAGAAATAGGCTTAAGTCATCGCTTCCAATCCGAAAAAGGGCTTTTTTTTTTCACGAATGTCTGTCCCAATAATTGTTGCAGAGGATATAAATATGAATATGAAAAAAAAAGGTAACCGCCTGGAGAGTCGTTTTTTAGTTTTTAAGTGGAATGTTCATTATCATAATAAATAGTCGATTAGGAGAACACCTTTCTTACTACATAGTATACTCTTACCCATCCTTCATTATTCATATTTTATGTACTGGGACTTAAATAAAAGAAAGATGTCGAGAGAAAGTCTTAGCCCTTAAAATGTGTTTTGAAGAGAGATCGAAGACAAAGATTTTCTGACGCAGTGCGGGCACCGGATGGAAAACACAGATAAAGGAACAACCCACCGGAAGGGCATACCTCAAGGGGCACCGATCTCCCTCGGCAAAGATCTATCTGCGCGAAGCCGACATATGGATAGAAAGAAAGATGCAGGAAAGGGAAATGAAAGAAGAAAGAGAAATTTTCTTTGCGGGTGTGAGATAGGCAGACGGGGAGTACGCAGCTGAACAACCACTGGGGTTTCCAGCAGTGATAGATGAACTAATCAGATGGGCCGCCCCAAACCTTACGCTGACATTTAAATCAGAAATCAACATCGGGTCCCGGCTATCCGAAAAATGCAGACTAAAGCGGAAGATCACTACATGCAACACAACAAGAGGGTCATTAGACCGTAGCTTGCGCGAAGGAAGAAGCTAATCAATCAGAATTGAGACAAGGAGGAGAGGCGAAAGAGAGATTTTTGAGTCTGCAAGCAGCAAGCAACAACGGCTTTTCAGCCATTGCGCATTAGCTTGTAGTTTAGGGGTATAGTAGGGGTGACCCTTAATCAAACTTTTCTATAATATAAGATAAGCTTTTTGGAACACTAGTTTTGGAGTTTTCCCTAACCAACCTATTCCTTACTAATAAAAAGGGGCTTCCCTTTTTCAGCTGCATTGCATTGCCGCATAAACAATGGATCCGCTGGTCTGGATGAGCAACCTTCTATCTGGCCTCTGTACCAATAGTAGAGTGTGTTGCTACATTCAATCAGAAAAGGAAGATTGAGCAAGGCAAAGGAGAAAGAAGTTGCCCCCCCTTCTCTGCCGCCGCCGCATATGTAGAAAAAGAAAGAGCGGAGAAGGAAGAACAACCGTTTGACTTTGGCACATGAGGTGGCGGGTTTGGTTAGGTAATATAATGGAAATGTATCGGACTGCAAATCCTGGAATGACGGTTCGACCTCGTCCTTGACTTCGAGAAGTGGTGACCAGCACGGAACTTGTTTCAATCAAATGGCATAGTATTAGGGTAGGGGGCTTTCCTTTGTTATAGAAATCCACAGTCAACATTCTGGAACTTCCAAACCAAAGAAATGCAAGATGAGAATGAGCTTTTTACGTTACGCTTCAATAGAATGAATTCGGTAAGGGTAGAATAGGCCCTATGGTCGATCGAAGGTGCTGTCCCACTTGACTCAAATCTATCTGATATTCAATCCAGCCAGCTCACAACAAAATTTTCGACCAATCTCAAGGCTGACACAACAAAATTGGTTGAGGAAAAGGAAACCCCATCGACCAAGCACTCACGCCCGCAAAAGCGGAGACCGAAGAACCGCAGGTTGTCGAGGTCACGTCTGAAGAGGAGGCAGGCGCCCTCTAAGTTGACCACCCTACCCACTAATGGACTATAAAGGCGGAGGCGAATGGGAAACGACCGAAAACCCTCTCTTTACTCAATGGATAACGCTTATTCTCTTTTAATCAACAAAATGAGAAATGGGGGAGAAAGAAAAAAAAGAGGTCTTTATTGAAGAGGCTTTGCACCTAAAATAGGACTAATGCAGATCCAGAAGAATGGTCTGGGCTTTCGAAAAGATGAAGATGCAAGTGGTAAAGAACAATCTTTTGAACAAGCAAGCTGACATAAGGATTCTAGCTCGCGCCCACTTAGAGCAGATGGAGATTCTCGGATGGGGAAAAGCGGAACTCCACATCTATTAAACAGGACCAAGAACAAAGCCATACCATGCCCTCGGGAGAAAGTAGTGATGATTGCCGTGAATGCTGCCCTCGAGGATGTGTACAAAAAGGTCTTTGCCAATTCCTGTCAACATGGTGCATCTCTTAGTAGAGGGGCATGAAAAGTGGAGACTTTGACTGAATAAATAGGGATCAATTGATAGACATTTTTCTTGAGGAAGATAATCCAGGATGAACGCTTTTTTCATCCGCTATGCACTGACTGGATGTGTACTCACGTGATCAATCGATGGACGGGGGAATTGCATGAATGATGAGACCGGCCTAACCTAAAGTCAAGGCTCTTCCCTCTCTTGATGGCGAATCTTGATTGACTGACACTAGGAACCGATTTGGAGAAAGAAGAAGCATGGCAGGAGATAGGCGGCGGATCCATTTTTGATAGCGAATTACTTGACTCGATGGATGGAGGGAGAGCCCTCCAACTCAAGCACGAAATCAATGTTGAGTCAACAATCATCGAGATGGGTACCACCAAGTGAGATCGAGACCAGCCCTTGTATATGTATAGGGTGGAAAACCTGCCCTTCTTCAAATATCCCATAAATCTAAATAGAGTAGGGACTTCAAAGCTTGACTAACAAGCGAGAAAGTATACTTTGACAAAGAAAAGGGGCGCCCTAGCTGTAATCAAAAAACAGCGCTAACGAGCAAGAAAGGACCCCTTACTATAGATTGGGCGTTAACTTTACTAATAACATATATAGGGCTTACTTTTTTCAGCTTGATCAGAATCGATTCTATGATTGAATAGCAGAATTGCTACTTAGTAGTAGAAACTCGGAGAGACAGACATAGAGGGGACTCTTTCATACCTACTAACTCCTGGGATGAGAAGTAGGTCCCTTGTTTTTGGCAGGAAGAGTTCCAGCCTTTGTTGCCCCTCGGTAGAGTGAGTCTACTTAGCAAACTAGTAGGACGCGGAGATCTATTGATCAATATGAATCTCGAGAGTGGATGGTTGATCGCTGCCTCCTTGTCATGGAGGCTCTCCGGCCAAGGAGGGGCTTGCTATCATAACCTTTTCTCCCGGTGTATGTGAAAAAGAGTGACAAACTCATTTTTATTCGGTCATAGGATGGTCCAAAGAACAAGAGTCGGCTTCCAACATTATGACCGTTGTTCCTCAGTAGCTCAGTGGTAGAGCGGTCGTCTGTTAACCAATTGGTCTTAGGTTCGAATCCTACTTGGGGAGCTTTTTTAGCTATCGCTTTTCTGACCTGGCGACCCCTGTCCTTCTCCTTTGTTTCTAAACTAGCAGAATCGTGAGACATCAAATGTGGTAAGTTGATTGTTGGTTTTTGTTCCTCACTCTCGTATAGGTTAACTTGGTTCGTTCCATTCTTAGGGATAAGAAGGATCCACTGGAAAGACTGGAGTAGTATCTTTATTAGCCGGAAGGAATTAGTCTCCACTAGCGTCATTCGAAGAACGAACAAGAAAAGGGTTACTGTTTAGGATAGATGGATGTGGCCCAATGGCTAAAGCTCTGCTAGATTTTTGTAGACTGAACTAAAGTTCTTGGTAATTAGCAAGGGGGAAGGAGGATCTCCACTCATTTCATTCATTCAGTGCCTGCGGTGAGGCACGACCCACAACAAACGAAGGGGGAAAGCTTGATTTGCTTGCTGTAGCCCTATTTTGTAGATTAGCCTTGGTAAGCGTAAGCTATATTTAAGTAGGCTCGCAGCTTCGCTCAGCAGAATAGCCTGACTTTAAATTAAATTAGTAAAGCGCTAGCGCCCAACCTATACAAGGGCTTTGAAGGGATAGGGGAAGAAAATAAAATAAAGAGGGTCATCTTCTTTTAGCAACATGGCTCCTTCATTCACTTGCTCATGAACTCGCAGCTTCACTAGAAGCGACAAGGGGGGGCTGACGAAGGCCGACGACTACATGAGGGCGAAGCTTTCGTAGAAGTTTTACCCCTTGCTTTACAAAGATAGTTTTGAACTGACTAAATGACTAGATTCTCCCGGAATGCTAGCTAAGCTAATCGTCTTAGTTCCCTTCAATTAAATAAATAATCTTTTTGATTGATTAAGGGTGCCGCCCCCCTTGTTAGAATTAGAACCCATTGAGGGGGGCCTCGACCCAGGAAGGGGAGAGTGGCCGAGCGGTCAAAAGCGGAAGACTGTAAATCTGTTGAAGTTTTTCTATGTAGGTTTGAATACTGCCTCTCCCACTTGTTTGTTGTAGACTTAAAAGAAGAGAAAAGAGGCATTCGTCTGTGTAGGAAGGCCAACCGAGCGAAGCTCTTTCTTTTTTTTGGCCATGCAGTGAAGTGAAATTGTATCGTATGTTAGTTAGACAGGTTGGCGAACTACTATGATCTATAGATTTCCCATCTATATCCAATCCCAACGAGAATAGAAGCGAGTCGCTTCCGGCCGGTCTTGTAGTCGTAGTCTTTTAGATTATGTAGTCGTCGGCCTTCCTACACGCATGCGTCCGCCAGAATGCCTCCTTGGTTCGAGACGAGGCCAAGACGATACATTCGATAGGTGATGGAAAGACACCAATTTCATAGCGCCTGGGAAACGCAAGTTTGATCGAGGATTGGAGAGGAGAGGTGGAAAAAAGGGCTCGGGATGGATTTAGGAGTCTTCGTGCGAGCCGTATGTGGTGAGAGTCGCACGTACGGTAACGAGGGGGGTTCGCATCTATACGTGTAGTGTGGTGCTTAGGCCAACCCACCCTATTTTTTCCAGGATCTATGGGTCTACTTGAGCTACCTACTTCGATCAATTAGCCAAGATTTTGACCGGATACGAAATCACTGTTGCTCGATCTAGTGGTATTTTTATAGGGATTCTATTTATCGCTGTAGGATCCCTAATTCAAGATCACTACAATTCCTTTTCAGGCGGATATAGGATGGCCGCCTGTAGATGGTAGGGTAGGGTGGGTGGTACCACTCAGATTGCGGCCAATCTTCCTAACCGCGCGCGGGCCGGGCATAGAGCACGTGAAACTCATCACTACCTCGTAAGGGCGTTGAGACCATAGCATGTTACACAAAACTCCGCTTTCTCTGTAGTGTTGTCACACAGCTGCCCACCTAGAAGAGGAACTCGCTCTGTAGTGTTGTCACACAAGATAAGCATGCCACCCGCCTACTGGCCGGGCGAATCGAAGTTATCTTCCGGTCAACTATCAACCCTGTTCAGTGCAAAAAACACAGTAGAATCACACAACGCATGCTGCTGGTGTGTTTCCTAACCAGCCCATGTATATGTATAGGGTGGAAAACCTGCCCTTCTTCAAATATCCCATAAATCTAAATAAAGTAGGGACTTCAAAGCTTGACTAACAAGCGAGAAATTTTACTTTGACAAAGAAAAGGGGCGCCCTAGCTAAAATCAAAAAACAGCGCTAACGAGCAAGAAAGGACCCCTTACTATAGATAGGGTGTTAGCGCTTTTGCTAATAACATATATAGGGCTTACTTTTTTCAGCTTGATCATAATAGATTCTATGATTGAATAGCAGAATTGCTACTTAGTAGTACAAACTCGGAGAGATAGACAGAGAGGGGACTCTTTCATACCTGCTAACTCCTAGGATGAGAAGTAGGTCCCTTGTTTTTGGCAGGAAGAGTTCCAGCCTTTGTTGCCCCTCGGTAGAGTGAGTCTACTTAGCGAACTAGTAGGACGCGGAGATCTATTAATCAATATGAATCTTGAGAGTGGATGGTTGATCGCTGCCTCCTTGTCCTGGAGGCTCTCCGGCCAAGGAGGGGCTTGCTATCGTAACGTTTTCTCCCGGTGTATGTGAAAAAGAGTGACAAACTCATTTTTATTCGGACATAGGATGGTCCAAAGAACAAGAGTCGGCTTCCAACATTATGTTCGTTGTTCCTTAGTAGCTCAGTGGTAGAGCAGTCGTCTGTTAACCAATTGGTCTTAGGTTCGATTCCTACTTGGGGAGCTTTTTTAGCTATCGCTTTTCTGACCTAGCGACCCCTGTCCTTCTCCTTTGTTTCTAAACTAGCAGAATAGTGGGACATCAAAAGTGGTAAGTTGATTGTTGGTTTTTGTTCATCACTCTCGTATAGGTTAACTTGTTTCGTTCCATTCTTAGGGATAAGAAGGATCCACTGGAAAGATTGGAGTAGTATCTTCATTAGCCGAAAGGAATTAGTCTCCACTAGCGTTATTCGAAGAACGAACAAGAAAAGGGTTACTGTTTAGGATAGATGGATGTGGCCCAATGGCTAAAGCTCTGCTAGCTTTTTGTAGACTGAACTAAAGTTCTTGGTAATTAGCAAGAGGGACGGAGGATCTCCACTCATTTCATTCATTCAGTGCCTTCGGTGAGGCACGACCCACAATAAACGAAGGGGGAAAGCTTGCTTTGCTTGCTGTAGCCCTATTTTTGTAGATTAGGCTTGGTAAGCGCAAGCTATATTTAAGTAGGCTCACAGCTTCGCTCAGCAGAAGAGCCTGACTTTAAATTAAATTAGTAAAGCGCTAGCGCCCAACCTATACAAGGGCTTTGAAGGGATAGGGGAAGAAAAGAAAAGAAAGAGGGTCATTTTCTTTTAGGAACATGGCTCCTTCATTCACTTGCTCATGAACTCGCAGCTTCGCCAGAAGCGACGAGGGGGGGCTGGGGAAGGCCGACGACTACAGGAGGGCGAAGCTTTCGTAGAAGCTTTACCCCTTGCTTTACAAAGATAGTTATGAACTAACTAAATGACTAGATTCTCCCGGAATGCTAGCTAAGCTAATCGTCTTAGTTCCCTTTAATTAAATAAATAAGCTTTTGGATTGATTCAGGGCGCCGCCCCCCTTGTTAGAATTAGAACCCATTGAAGGGGGCCTCGGCCCAGGAAGGGGAGAGTGGCCGAGTGGTCAAAAGCGGAAGACTGTAAATCTGTTGAAGTTTTTCTACGTAGGTTTGAATCCTGCCTCTCCCACTTGTTTGTTGTAGACTTCAAAGACGAGAAAAGAGGCATTGGTCAGTGTAGGAAGGCCAACCGAGCGAAGCTCTTTCTTTCTTTTGGTCGTGCCGTGAAGTGAAATTGTATCGTATGTTAGTTAGAGAGGTTGGCGAACTACTACGATCTATAGATTTCCCATCTATATCCAATCCCAACGAGAATAGAAGCGAGTCGCTTCCGGCCTGTCTTGTAGTCGTAGTCTTTTAGCTTATGTAGTCGTCGGCCTTCCTACACGCATGCGTCCGCCAGAATGCCTCCTTGGTTCGAGATGAGGCCAAGCCGATACATACGATAGGTGATGGAAAGACAGCAATTTCATAGCGCCTGGGAAGCGCAAGTTTGATCGAGGATTGGAGAGGAGAGGTGGAAGAAAGGGCTCGGGATGGATTTAGGAGTCTTTGTGCGAGCCGTATGTGGTGAGAGTCGCACGTACGGTAACGAGGGGGGTTCGCGTTTGTACGTGTAGTGTGGTGTTTACGGCTACCCACCCTATTTGTTCCATGATCTATGGGTCTACTGGAGCTACCCACTTCGATCAATTAGCCAAGATTTTGACCGGATACGAAATCACTGGTGCTCGATCTAGTGGTATTTTTATGGGGATTCTATTTATCGCTGTAGGATCCCTATTCAAGATCACTGCAGTTCCTTTTCGGGCGGCTGTAGGACGGCCGCCTATAGGTGGTAGGGTAGGGTGGGTGGTACCGCTCAGATTGCGGCCAATCTTCCTAACCGCGCGCGGGCCGGGCTTAGAGCGCGTGAAACTCATCACTACCTCGTAAGGGCGTTGAGACCATAGCATGTTACACGAAAGCGCCGCTTTCTCTGTAGTGTTGTCACACAGCTGCCCGCCTAGAAGAGCAACTCGCTCTGTAGTGTTGTCACACAAGATAAGCACGCCGCCCGCCTGCTGGCCGGGCGAATCGAAGTTATCTTCCGGTCAACTGTCCACCCAGTCAAGTGCAAAAAACACAGTAGAATCACGCAACGCACGCTGCTGGTGTGCTTCCTGCTCGCGAGGAAAGAAAGAAGAGCGACAGGGTTCAGTTCAGATTTGACTGTTTGCAGCATGGGAGCAGATTCCCCAAAAAATCCCTGGGAACAATGAAAAAAAAAAGATATCTCGGTAACGAAAACTATAGGGGGCTGTATTGGCGAGATCCAATGATCAACAGCTGCCCAAAAGAAAAGCCGCCTGGAAGTCCGAGTACCTTTAGTACTTTACTCTACCCCCGAACCAGCAGCCTTCGCGCCAAGCAAGACTGCCCTTGTCCCTTTCCTTTGTCCATTCCGCCTCCTTCTTTGCTTTGTTCCAATAATGTCTAAGGAAAAGTGGTTCATATGCCTACTTGATGAAAGGGAACGAACAACCTTTCATTTACGGGTTTATGGAATGGATTTAGTCAGCCTCACGACATAATCAGAGTGAGGCTTTAGTTACCAGCAAATGCTTCTCCAAAGGCGACCCTCTCGAGTTTTCGACTGTTTCCGTCATTGAAGTAGCCTTTCGTCGCCCTACCAAACGAAATAAGTCACTATCAAACAGCTCGCCCTATTTAAGTACCAAAGGTGCGCTCAGCCCGGTGACTAGGAAATGGGTTTGCCCTTGAATTGAAGTGATGAGGTCGGAAAGAGGGAAGTAGGGCTCCTATTCACTAAAGGATGGTTCTTCGCTTTCCTTTAGAATGAATGTTGCTATGAATCTCCTACTACTTACTTTGTTTGATTCAAAGGGCGAACAACCCCCTAACTAGTTGTATGGGGTGGGGTGCTTGTGAAAAGCTGCTTTGGATATGAGTAATTCCTAAAAAAAGGCAAAGTCCGGTATTTGACGAAGATCTTTCTATCAATAGATAGGAATGAGTGTTCGATATAGGGGATAGGATCCATCTGCTCTTTATCTCACAATTTTTTTGTGAGAAATATATATATATCGTTTATCTATCTCTTGTCTATCTATCATTGATTCTCAAGTCAAAAGACTTCGTTTTTGGGTTCCCCGAAGCCCCGAATGGAATGGATCGTTTCTGCCAACGAAATGAACGCGGAGCCCGTTCCGAATGCTTCTACGATCCGGAAGTTCTCGCGAAGAGAATAAGATGCTGCTCCCCTTCCCTCTTTCTTTTCCCGCTTTGCTAATCTTCCCCTCTAACGCGGGCCGGGCGGCGACGGGCGCGGGAGGAAGAAACCTAAGAGAAGACGCTCGTCTCTTAGGTCCTTTTTTTCAGTGCAACACAGGAAAGCGCCCTCTTTTTGTCATCCCTGCAGCTTTCCAGATTTTGTATTGAACGCATGGCGTAGCTAGGACCCTTCAAATTCTGTTTGAGCCTATGTTCAAGCCAAACCCACCCCCTATTTTACTAAGGCTGGAAAGAATGCCCACCAAGTTCAGATAAGGGAATGCTTTCCCCAACCATTAAAGGAAAGGCTCGACGAAGGGAGGGAGGTGCGGCGGGGGAAGGAAAACGCTTTCGGAGATCGAGATTTTTTTTTCATCGAAAACGAAGAAGGCCGAGGATGGCCTACGGTGCGTCTTATCTGAAGGGAACACGCTTTTTTGACCGCCGTGGTATGATTGCCGGGCCCTCTCCTCGTTCCGCCCTTCCTATTGGGATAGCTGCCTTCGGGCTTTGCCTGCCCTTTATAATAAAAAATTCCGGCTCGGCCCGGGAAAGCGCTGGCAACAACAGAAAGGAAGGGGTCCATGTAGCTGCTGTGTCCGCCCCCTTCTTAGTCAATGGGGCACAGCAGGTTCGGCATCTACTACAAAAGAGAGAATCCACTTCAGATAACCACGTCTCTGCTAGGCAGCGTGTGGAATGGCCGAGAGCGGACCTTTTTGGATATATAATCCAAGTCGAGAGTAGAGTTACAGGAAAAGCCGTCTGATGGAAAACTACTTTCACGTTCGGTTCAGAGAGCACTTTTTTCGTTGAGAATTCCTCGTTCCCTTTCGTGTGAATTCCCCAGCGGCGAATTCAAAACTTGTGGGGCCCTATCTATTCCATCTCTCGAGCCCCGAAGAAAACCCCCTACCCTTCGGACTCCATATATCTTTTGACTCTATATACGTGGGCACCTGATATCTATGAGGGTTCACCCACCCCGGTTACAGTATTCCTTTCTATTGCGCCTAAAATCTCCATTTCTGCTAATATTTCACGTGTTTCTATTTATGGTTCTTATGGAGCTACATTGCAACAAATCTTCTTTTTGTGCAGCATTGCTTCTATGATCTTAGGAGCACTTGCCACCATGGCCCAAACTAAAGTAAAAAGACTTCTAACTCATAGTTCAATTGGACATGTAGGTTATATTCGTACTGGTTTCTCATGTTGAACCATAGAAAGAATTCAATCACTACTAATTGGTATCTTTATTCATGCATCAATGACAATATATGCATTTGCTATAGTTTTAGCATTACGGCAAACCCGTGACAAATATATAGCTGATTTGGGCGCTCTAGCCAAAACGAATCATATTTTGGCTATTACCTTCTCCATTACTATGTTCTCATACGCAGGAATACCCCCGTTAGCCGGCTTTTGTAGCAAATTCTATTTGTTCTTCGCCGCTTTGGGTTGTGGGGCTTACTTCCTAGCCCCAGTGGGAGTAGTGACTAGCGTTATAGGTCGTTGGGCGGCCGGAAGGTTGCCACGAGTAAGTAAGTTTGGGGGACCGAAGGCAGTTCTCCGTGCACCGGACACGTAGCTTACCGAATCAGTTGCGACACGGATGGGAATGCATGCTACGAAAGATAGGGTCGAGTCTGATACATCAACCGTCTACTCAATATCCTTGTACGAGTCCACAATGACTACACGAGATAAACCTTGGTTTGGTGAATTGAAGTTGGCCTTAGGTGTAATAGGACTCCCAGTTACTGCGCGCGATCGTATACTGAGGTGCTCCCCGCCGGTTGTTGGAACGACGCGAGCCGGGCCGGGTCTCGATTCAGAAAGATGAAGGGCCCAAAAGTTTAAATAGGGGGTTACAAATTCCCCATCTCATTGGGGGCGGAAAACGAATCGACATCTCGATGTGATACAGCCCTTTCGATTTTAGTTGGGAAAGAACGGCGAAGTCCATCCGAACCGTCCAATGAAGAATAAGAGGAGAGCAAAGCGCCAATGGCGCGCGAAGCGCATGCGGAACGGGCACGGAGAAAAAGAAGTGTGGAGGAGAAGCAGCCGAGCTCATTCCCTTCGCTTCCTGGGCCCAAAGCAGTGCAGTCTTTCCTGGCCAAATCAAGGATTTGGGGCTTCTTGCTACGCTACAACACTATAAAAATCCATTTTGATTAGTAATATATATGAATAGAAAGATAGATCCATCCATCTATCCTATCCGATTTTGATTTTGATATCTAAAAAAGAATCGATTTCATTCAACGTTTGATTCAAAGAACTGCGCTTAGCCCCCCCGCTCATGAAACGGCTCTGCTGCAATGGATGGCAGAGGGTCCATAGTACCCGAAGCACTGGAGTGATCCAGTAGCCGGGAAGGGGCCTAGAAGTGCCTACTACTACACCACACTACACTTGGCTCTACACATTTACAGAGCTAACCCCTGTCCAGTGCCTGGCAGAGCTAAGGGGGCTTCAATCCTTACTCTTTATCCCCATCTTCGCCCAGGCTAACGGGGCCTTACTTATTCAGGGGGGAGCCTCGAAAAGCACTGTTGAGAGGAAGATCCTTGGCCCCTCTTCATTCTCTACAGGGTTCCAAACCTTTCTTCAACATAGGTGACAACGAGCCAGGCAGAGATGGAAGAGATCAAACACGGGAATAAGAAGCAAGCTCGCCTTCCTTTTTGATCATTTTGATAGAGGGGGATGAAGAAAGTGGACAAAACAGACTCGCATTTCTCATCGAACAAATACAGGAAAAGAATCATATTGAAAACGCTCCTAACCCAACCCCTTCCTTCGTAGAGCCCGTGTATTGTAAGTGATCCGAACCTGCCCGGAGCGAGCCTCCCATAGAGGCAAGTGAAGTTGGTGAGCCGTATGATGGGCAACTATCTCCTGCGGTTCGGAGAGGACTCAGCTGTTAGTTAGTACCCCCTTGGTTTCGGGGTGGACCTTTTCACTCTATTTTATTATATACGCTTAGCGAAAAGAATGTTTTTTGATACACCTAGGACATGGATTCTATATGAACCAATGGATCGTGACAAGTCGTTACTACTAGCAATGACTTCCTCTTTCATTACTTCATTCTTTCCATATCCCTCTCCTTTGTTCTCAGTTACTCATCAAATGGCACTCAGTTCATATCTTTAAGTTCGATCATTGACAAGGTTCAAAGAAAGGGAGGGGAAAAAAAGAAAGATCATCAGTTTCATCATGATCTATTCTCAATTTCTGCAGTATAGTTTAACCACCAAGTTCGGGATGGATTGGTGTGGGCCCCCTACGCCCGTCTACCTGAGACTGTCCCTTGGCCCATAGGTCCTGGCACAAGGTTAGAATTCTAGCTCTTTCAGAGTGGTATCTCACTGATGGCTCGGCCCCCCCGGAAGGAGGCCTTCTTCGCCCTCCACCTAAGCTGTGCAGGAAAAGCCCAAAGCCAATCCCAGGGAACAGTTAAGCTTCAATCGGTCTTTCTGTCCAGGTGGAGGTAGTCCGCATCTTCACAGACATGTCTATTTCACCGAGCCTCTCTCCGAGACAGTGCCCAGATCGTTACGCCTCTCGTGCTCAGGAAGGTCAGAACAGAAAATCCTTCAAGTCCCAAAGCGGATACGCTTTCAGTTACCTTTCCTTTCGCGGATTCGTCTTCCTTTACTGTAAAGTGAGGCACTTATTGACTCCTCGGACATTCACTATGTCAGTTGCTTCTGTCTTCTCCCTCACAGCGCATTCTATAAGAACTTCCTAATGCTAAGCCACACCTGAAGGAGGAAGATTTTGCTCATTTTCTTTTTAGGCCTTAGCACTAGACTATTATGACTATCTTATTATAAGACAGTCTGAGGGTCGGGTCAAGCCTGTCTGTTTACGAATCGGATGTGGGAATTTTACAAGTCCTATGGCAAGTTGAGAGGGAAGTAACAATAGTAAAAGGCATTCCTTTGAAAGCAATGCAGGGTTAGCCAGTTCAACCAAGCCAGCAGAAAAAGTAGACCTATATTCTCCAGCAGTCTTTCTTTCAGTTCCATTCCCCCACCTAACCTTAATGGGACAGGGATACTAGCAGGGAAGAGGGCGTTAAGTAATCGATATGAATCGCTTTACAAAGCTCTTTATTTCCCTAAAAGGAGAAAAGAGTGGAGTAAGGGAAGCGAAAGACACTGTACCGACTGAAAGGTACATAGTTGCTTTACCGATAGCGATAGGATTGAGAAAAGCTACAGCGCAGGAAGAGCATAGGGAGAGGATGAAGGCTTAGTTAGTGCTTGGGGAAAGGCTGAGGTACGATAGCGAGAGCAAGAAAACTCCTGCGCTTACGCTTGCTATTCCAAATTGGAATGGAGAATGACTTCGGGACAAAAATAAAAGAGAAAGAAAAAGCCTTCTTCTTCTCAATACCAATACCTAAAGCTCACTGAACTTGAGCTATCGTAATTCAGTTTTCGCAATCCCTCTCCCCTTTCCCTATCGGTGGAGCAACTGCGTACCTCTATAGAGCTTTCTAATGCGTTTTCTGGACATCATATGATCGTTCTTTCTTAAACGTAGTTTTATCCGTAACAAGATGCCTATTCTCTTTAGGGATAGGCAGCTTAGCATACCTGGCAAGATACTTTAGCCAAGGTATAGACCGGGAGTACTTACTCATAGGTTGCTTGACTTCGTGCCTATCACATCACAGCTTATACCTTTAAAGGCGAAAGCCCGGCCTCCCACTCCAGCATCTGCTCTCTAGTTAAGTAAGGTGAAAACATCGATTGAATTAGTAGAAAACTGCCTTAGTTAGAAGGTAAGATGGTCCTAGAGGCAAAGCCTTGGATTCAATTGCAATTCTCCCCTCTGTAACTGCAGCTTCAGCAATTTTCTTAGTCAGGCCATTGACCCTCCAGGGGGATTAGGTAGTTACAAAAGAAAAGCCCTTCCTTAGAAGTATAAACCAAGGCATTCTATTTCTAATACTCAAATCGAAAGGCTAGTCTTCTTTTCTACATTCTACAGGCCCAGCTTCTTCTGAGAAGTTCGGCAGCAAGGAAGTCTATTCCCTTGGATTCTATTTGGATTCCTTACCACCGGGGATTCCCCTATCCTCACTGTAGGAACAGTAGGAACATACTGAGGCTAAAGTAGCCGCAGTCTTTGAGTAAGTTGCTATTGAGCTCAGCCCCTGGTAACATACTAAAGAATCATATCCTGAGGACTAAAGAAAAGCTGCCTTGGAATCGAATCTGAAACTTTGAAATAAAGGCCTGTGAGAATTTCTTCTTTTAGAAGCTAGGAGATCTTTAGTGTATTCTCTGCAAACCTCACCACTTCGTCAGCAGGTGATAACTGCCATCTTTTTAGGTTTTTAAACCATCAGGACAGAATGCTTTTAGCGGACAATATAACGCAATCTATCAATTGTTGAGCTAAACCAGCCTTTTACCCTAAAGAATAACTGGATTTAGGGATTTCTTGCTTTCAGGGGCATATCTGCCCTGATCTTTCCTATAGACTCAAGAGAAGTTGTAGGCCCTTACTGAGCTAATTCAGTAAGCTATTCAAGCTCCTAGACCTCCGTCTGCCTAGTCCTGTCCTCAATAGATGACTTCCGCTTTAGGACTTCTCGGAGATTAATCGATCTATCTTAGTTACGACCGGAGACAGATCGGGACGAGCTGCATCCTATTAAGATTTAGATGTTTTAGTTAGGGCGGAAAGCTACCTATCTTCTTCTGTCCTTATCTTCAATGCTAAATTCCGGAAGTTACTTTGAAACATCAACATCATCAAATACGGCTACTTCCGAATCCCTGTGATGAACTGAAACTGAGTCTGATTCCACTTCTTTCCTTTCCTTTAGCAAGTAATTCATCTATCTATTTGACTCTCTCAGTTGGTTAGCTAGTGTCATTGTCCTTCTGCTTGGGTAATTAGTTACTGCTGGACCCTCTGCATAATCATTGATTATTTACTTCTCCGTAATCGAACCTGCCATCCACACTGCCTCTTCCCCTGTTGATAACCTGGCCTTGGAACTGGCCAATGTATGGTCTCTCCACTAAGCTTTGATCTACGCGCACTAGCTTCCTCGGCGACTAATGCCCTTCTGCTGGTCTTTCGTCCATTGCCTATGGTCTTTGGTAAGTAGTCTATAGTTCACTTTCGTCTATGGCCTGCCCCGCTCTCTTTTCAACTTAGTTATTAGTACTTCGGAGTGGTGCATACTCTCCTGCTTGGCTATTGAATGAATCTTATGCTTGTCAGGTCCACTCCTCTGTCTTCTCTTGCCTATCGTCCACTTCGGTGAATCCAACCCCGGAAAGATGATCTCTTCCACTAACCTCTTCCCATGAACTTCCGGAGTCCCTATCTAATAGTCACCCCCTCCCTTACTGACTAAGGCTAAGGTGGTGTCAACCAAAGGGGCAAGAAGTTCTCACATGAATAGACGTTTGAATATTCGCTCAGTACTTGAACCTTCGATCACTCGGATTCGTCGTTCACCTTCTCAAACCGACGAAGCCTACTCGACCTTCGTATTCCCTGCCCCCATACCTGAATGAAGGAAAGTAATAGCTAGAAAAAGAGGCTATTCCATCGTTGGCATAAGATGAACCGAGGAATCCAACCAAATATGAATGAATAGGCATGTGGGAACAGCATTGCTTGCATTGATTCAATTGATTTGAAGCGGCGGTTATACTATACATACATAGTTTTCACTAGGGGTTTTTACCGAATTGTTCACAAGCCCGTCAGAAGCAACCTCAGCAGAAAGCCACTCTTCCAGAGTCTCGTCCATCGTCTGCTTAGGCGACTATTTAATAGCCTTTAGATCTTCCTGTGAGTTAGGCCTAATACTCTACTATATAGGATAGGCTAGGCTCCTTCCTCTGTTCTTTTTAATATACACTAAACCGAAAGTCTTGGTTTCAATGACTCCCCAAGCCATGACCTATTTGATCCTTCAGAACCAGCTTCAGCATTGAGTAAAGAAAAGAAGAATTCACTATTGGATCCTTCGGCCGTGTGGACATCAAAATCTTCACTTTCATGAGCAGGAGCTGGAGTTTAGGAATCGGGTATAGGTGCTGTCCATTCCATAGACGAGAGACCCGCTGACCCACTAGTGGTTTTTGTTGGTAAAAGACAACAGGTTCAAGAACTTAGAGCAGGGATATTTAGCTATTTATCCTTAGAGAAAAGGTGACTTCCCTACTCCCTTGCTTTTACAGAAGAAGGACAACTGCCTTCGTGATCCCCACCCGGGAATCACTGAACTTCACGTGCCTGTAGAGTCGGGAAGTTATTCCTATAATAAGGAAGGGCGGTCTTTCCAAAAGGCGTGAATGCAAATAAAAAACATCTCCTGGATAAGCTTCACGACCGGGCGGTCTTCGTAATAGAAGAGAGATTTGGCGATAAGCTTGTGCTTGTTTGGAGGGATCATCATAAATGATTAAAGTGTGTCGTTCACGATACATAAAATATTCAGACAGAGCTGCTCCTGTATAAGGAGCAAGGTATTGTAATGTAGCAGGGGAATCCGCCCTTTCGGCTACCACAATAGTCTATTCCATCGCTCCCCCTTTCCTGTAAAGTAGTTACTACCTGGGCCACAGAAGATGCTTTTTGCCCAATAGCTACATAAACACATATTACATTTTGACCTTGTTGATTGAGAATCCTATCAGTGGCTACTGCTGTTTTACCGGTCTGTCTGTCCCCAATAATGAATTCTCGCTGACCACGTCCTATGGGGGATCAATCAATAGCAATAAGCCCGGTTTGAAGAGGCTCATATACGGAACGGCGCGAAATAATACCCGGGGCGGGAGATTCAATTAATCGAAATTCAGAAGCTCGACAGACCCATTTGAAAAATGGGGAGGTGATGATGTGGGCAGAGATGAAGCCGACGAATAGGCAACAGGCTGAGGGGAGGCTGGAGAAGTTTTGAATGGCACGACAGCAGGTTGGAGAGTCGACGAAAATACAGGAGGCCCAGGTGGAGTGCTGTGATGAGGTGCAGGGCTTCCAGTTCTAACTCCATTAGCCGGTGATGGTAAATTGGGGGTTTTGATGGATAGAGAAGGAATCTAGTTCGTTTGTACAATTGGTGGAGGAAATATGGGACCTGTTGATGACGGGAAAGGAGGAGGACTAAATACTGTGTCTGGGCGAGGTGACTGAGTCCCTTGCTGAGAGGGTGGAATGGTGACAGAGTATCCAACTGAGGATTCAGGTTGCTTCGCCATCAAAATGGCATCAAAGACCAGCCTTTCAAGAATTTCAAAAAAAAAAACTAAAAATAAAGCCAAGAACCTAGAGGATTGAAAATTTGAAAGAGGCGAAGCCCTCAGCAGTCACATCCAAGATCTCCTCGGAGACTAAGAATCGATCGCACCCAAGTCAGAATTAATCGAGATGGGGCCTTTGCTCCAGGATGATTAATCTGATGACAAATAATGAAAGGGAAAGCTGAGATTTTGGCAACAAAAAAGTGAAGATCGCCCTGAATTCGATCCTTTGAGGGTCTCAGAGAAGGGGCAAGTATAAGAGGAAGTCAAAGTAAAAACTAGACTTTGTCTTGCAAACTGACTTCAGCCATAGTGAACAGGGGAAGCTGCTCACTTTGATAGCCCTACCCTAGTGTATGCACTCAAGCAGAGTAGACGGCACGCGTCACCAAGCATACCGCCCGAGGTTAAGGGTTCATCAGCGAATGGAGTTAGGCCCATTTCCTAGCCTAGTTTTAAGCAGAAGAGCACCATCCTAGTCCAGAGCAGTACTTCTCTTATGGGCTCGAGGCAAGACAAGCAGCCCGCTTCGCTTCCTCAATTGCTCAAGCAACAAGATTAAATAATGCTTTTGTGTAACGTCTTATGGAGAGGCTTTGGGATTAAACCAATATCTTTCTATTTGAAGCAGTGTGCAGTATGCCTTCATTTCAACAAGCATATGCTGGCTAGAATAGTACTGAGATTTCCGTCTCTGTTTAGCTGACTCGCTCGGGATATCCTCGCATCATTCCGGCATTTCACCGTAAGAGGATTCTTAAAGGTGATTCCAAAAGTGATTTGCTTGTCCAGTGGTACTTGTCGCCTTTCTCCGAAGGCTATTGAATTAGCTAAACCACGTGGGTGGCGGTTGTCCATGGATGTCCCTTGGGCCTATTCTTCATCGGATACGAGAGCAGGAAGAGCTTCTATTCCATCAACACAAGTTATTCCAGCAACAGCTCTTACTGTAACAGAACTAGGACCGTCAACTCCAACTGTCCTTATAGATAGGCAAAAGCTAACTCCTTGACAGATTATGGAGCTACCCAGCTTCTCTTAATGCCAAGTAGTAGAAAAAGAGCTTTCCCGAGCTGGATTTATCAAGTTAACGAGGTAACAAGCGGAACCTTGCACAAAGACATACACGGCATACTAAGATAAATCATCTATGTTCCCCGCCATCTTGATTGATGAGCTCGAACAGCCGGTTGATGGCAATGAATGGGTGAAGCAGGGAAGGCTTTGACTTTGAAGCCCGAGCTCAGGCAATAAACATAAAGAGGCGATCAAGAAAGTCACGACTGTCTGTCCCTTCCTCAAAGAAAGGAGCGGAATCCTATGATGACTCACTTTAGGTTGAACCTGATCTGAGATCTCTCCCGTCTTCAAAAAACAAGCAATGAAGACAACTCTCACCTTCGATTGATAGATGAAGAGCCCCGCCAAACCAATGAAAGTTGAGAAAGATTTGGCATCTTGAAAGGCAGCTAAGAGCGCATCTGGTCTTCCACAACACACTGGGGATATTCTCATGGACGCCAGCTGGAGAGGCTCTTAATAGTTTGTTCCGAGATGTCAGTCTGCAAAGCATCATCTTCATCTCTTTCATCGCACGTAGGCTCAACATCCAAGTCAGCGTAATGAGGCCCAAACTATTCTGGTTGGATGAACCAACTTGAGATGTTAAAATATTCCATCGGCATCCCTAGTATAGTGATAGAATAATATTAGGCACATCAAGCCTAACTAGGCTTGCTTCTATCTTTATAGATCGGTGTATGACAAAGATATATATGGTCTCACAGCTCCCTCAAGCTTCGTGTAGTTCCTCCCCTTATGCTTGGACCGAAGAGGACTTAGCAGAAGATAAAGCCTTGGTTTGGTAAAGACATCTGCCAATTGGTACATGCTGGAAACATAGCATACCCGAACTTCACCACGCGACACTCTCACCGGGTAAATCTGGAGAAGTGGAACTTCAACTAAGAAAGAATAAGAATAAGAAGAATTGCTTAAGTAAGGTAGTCGCTTCTTTTTTCGGTATACTGCTCCGCTCGCAGAGCGAATGAACATAAGTCAAACCGAATATGAGGAGGAAAGTGAGATCGTTGTCCGATCTTTATCGTCGAATCCCCAAATGTGCATCTTCGAGTGTTTTAGCCGATCCCCAATCTCCCAGTATCAATATTTCGGCTGCTCAAACCGGTACAGGTACAAAAGTGGCTACAACGGAGCATCTTACTCCTGAGATGGATTTACCGATTGAACTAGATTTACCTGCCTTTTTCACCCAAG
>JASVEL010007604.1:890000-902486 GCA_032618575.1 Nicotiana noctiflora
GGAGAGGAATAAATACCTGGTCTATAATTTTTACAAAAGGAGGACCGCTATTGGGAAATATCTTCCTCCTCTTGGTCGTCATCAAAGAAGTTGACGTCCGGGGCTTCCTCTTTCCCTTTAAAATAAAACCGGTGAAGTCCATCCTAAAGTTCAAAATCTACATCCAACACCAGAGGTTCCTGATGAGAACAAATTGTAAGGCGTTGAAAGAAACCCTTAAGAAAGATGTCCCTCGCTGCAAAACATATTTTCGCTAGATGGCAAGCCCCTCTTTGACTTTGATATAGAACACATAAAGGGGGAGAGTCACAGTCTCCCTTATTTCCTAACAATAAAATTCTTTTTTTGAAAGGCCAGTAACAATGCGATATTCCATAGATAAGCAAGAAACTGAAGCCTCTCTTTTTATTTATGATGTACCGGCTTGAATTCACTTTCACTTTAGGAAAGGATTTCTTTCTCCTCAAAGTAGGTGTTCGCTCCGCAGCACGAACAGGTCGAGATGCGACGTCGATCACATCGGGTGGGGCCATTCTCCCAGAGCAGAGCTTGAAGCAAGGGTCAGAACTTTAGGCGGGGGCCTCTGTCGATAGAGCTAAAGCAGTCATTCATTAATCCACCCTCGACATACTAAGGAAAACGGCTGATCCAACTACAGAACAAATACAGACATAAACATCAAAAATACCGGACAGAGCGCCCGCTCTAAAAAGCTGCCCTCCAGCATTCGTCCTTCAAACTACCCATCAATCATCCAACACAACCAACTATTCATAAAAGAGAAATTAATTAAAGAAATCAGCTTCAAAAGAAAAGTCCCAATTACAGTTTAAAAGGATAGGAGTAAGTAAAAGGACAGTGAGACTGAGAAAAATTCGTTTCAAAAGAGAGAAAAACAAAGCTGACGTTCGTTCTCTTCCTCTGTGCATCTCTGTGATGGGGCTCATCATAAGCTTTTTTTTCTCAAGCTCTGAATAAGCTTTTTTTATCCTATTCTTCGTGTTCTATTGATCAGAAGCATCCAGCAGCGCCTCGCCGGTTTCGAATTCTAACACAAAATGGCCAAAGAATCAATTAGTAATATGCCTTCTATTGCCAAAAGACCTTATCTTCTCCTCTTGGTAAAGAGAGCCTCCATTTCGAGTTCGACAAAGTGAAAGAATCGATTCGATCATTCAAGTCGGATAGCATTTATCTACGCTAGGATCCGACCTACATGAACTTCTTTCTTCTCTTATGATATTTCTAATAGCGAGAAAGATAAATAATGGGGAATAGAATACAAGTGTTGAGTACCAGCTTCTACTCTTGTGAAAGGTGGGCCTGACCTCTTCCTTTCTATTTAGAAAGTGAAAGTCCTTGCCGGTGTGACAGTATGAGTAGACGGTGCTCTTCTCTTTCCGGGTTCATAATCGGTGCTATTGAATCTGCAGTTAAGGGAATATCGCCAGTTCTTTGAAAAAGAGTTCCGCTCACTTCATCCCTCTCCTTTCAGTCGAGTCACTTCGTCCCTTTGAGGGAGGTTTAGCCTAGCCTTCAGGTCCCATAAAAAAAATGGAGCTTACCGGTTTATAGAATTGAGAAATAGATGTCCTACCAAGGCTGTATGGAATAGAATGAAGGGTTAGGGTTCTTGCGGGAAGAAGGACAAACCGGGCCCCTAGTGGTCCTTATCTTATCACGCCACACATGGAGACATCTCAAATAGGTAAATTGGTTTGGGAAGACGGGGGAAAAACATCCATCGTTTAGGTTTCTGAGTAGCTAAAGTTAAGATAGAATAGGTCATCACATCCTGGGGTTGAAGAATGAGCAGCTTTAAAAAGGAAATGGCAAGCAGGAAGGAGAGTAGTAACGTCGTATTATCCATCCGAAGCAGTAGCAGGCCAGGCACTGGTCTTTCTATCTTCTGGCTGTTCCCAGAAGGAATTTCCGAGCTTTTGAAATAATAGCTGTGGCACTCTCTTTCTTCCATAGAGAAGGAACTTATCCTTAGACTTTTGGAGCTTTGGCTTTGGTTTGGACCTGTACTAGTCCGAGAAGTGAGAGCACCAGGTTGGAAGATGCTGGTTCGAGAGGACCTGGAAAAATGCTAGTAAGAAGGAGGCTAGTTTGCTAGGTTGTAGATCTTCTCCCTTATTCTTTATAGAGGGATCCCCTAAATTAAAATAAGATCTTTCTCCGCTCCGTCAAAAGCCTAATTGAAACAAATCAGCTCTTACTGTTCTCCGGTCTTTGCTCTTGAAGATCCGCTCTTGAGAACCTCTATCTCTTTCTTCAAAGCCTCATTCGAAGCCTGTCAGTCTTACATACAGTATATTACCCGCAAGTTCATCTTCTTTGATAGGATATTAGATTAGTCAGCAATCCAAGTTCCAGCTGGTTCTCAAACTTCAGAGGTGGCCTTACTTCCTTTTTAAAGCAAACATGTGGACATAAAAAAGAATGAAATTGATAGAATAGAGGAAGATTAATGTGCAGCTGATTCTATACCAGCCGATTCAATTGTTCAGCTACTTCGAAAAAACTTACTATTATGGCTATGTAAGGGGACCGGCTTCCCCTTTTTCAATCACCTCCTACCTTAAGGTAGGCCCACTGCTGAATACCCTCAATCGAAAGGTCAAGGAGATTATATAACCCCATAGTATGAAGAGCTGCTCGGGGGATCGCACCCCTTGGCCTAGGGTATACATTCAGATCTGGAGGCATACCTAATTAACGATAAGAGCAGAGATCTCCTCTCTCCTTCGGACCCTCTACCTCTACTTCCCTTCCGCTCATAAACAGCCTTCCAGCAAGGAGAAAGAGATAAAGAAGAAAATTCTCAAATTCCCACAAATGGTTTGAATAAGCATTCCTTAGAGAGGGAATGTCGGATGAGACACTATTTGGCCTTCTTTCAGGAGTTGTAGATAGTATCACCTTTAGCTGGTAGCTAGCAAAGAAGTTATCCCCTATCAACGTATATAGTTGAGGGCAAACCGAGGTTTTACCCGCAGCTTCTGTCCATGAATCTTCTTTCGCTTGGTTACGGGACTAGAGCGAATCGTCTCTTGTGCTACGGTCTAATATATGTGTCAAAGAGCGGATTCTCTTGCAGCGGATACGGGGCATGCCCCTGAGCCTATTGATTCAATTCCTAGCAAGTCCTGTCTCTCTCCTTCACTTAAAACACAGCCTATGATGATTCTCAATTCCTTTTTTTGAAACTTCAGTAGGCTCCCCCTTCTTTGGCGATAAGGCTCATCAGTAGATTGACTACGAGGCCGAAGAGTCTTACTACAGGGGTTACCACTCCTGCAAGACTGATTTGGGTTCCAGAGTTGTTATAAGGGCGGGACGGCGAGAGGAGGAAGCTACTACTACCGGGCGAGATGTTAGTGGAAAAGAATAGGGTTCAGAGGAGAGGTCACAAGCTACCACTACTACGTAATCTACTTCTACTGCTACTTGAAATCGATTCTCTTTCATGACTCTCTTTCTCATTCTCTTTCCACCACTAGTTAGAAATAGACAAGAGCATTCCCTGGAACAGGCCTACGAGAGGTATTCAACAAGCGCCACTCAACTGCGCAAACTAAGCCCTCCATAGAAGTTCAAGGAAGTAAAGCTACATACTACTGGAAAGAGATGGGCTTTCTCCTTTCTATTTCTTGCGGGCTATTGATTTCGGGTTGAGACTTTGCTTGCTTACTTTCACACTTCCTTCAGTGAGCTACTTAAGGTTTAAGGTAAGGGGCACTCCTAGCATAGATTACCATTCTAACCTGTCTTTGCTGGTAGATAGATGCGCTTAATTAGTTACCTGAATTAAAGAGGACTCTTGAATAAGTTGACTTCGCCTGGGCGTCATCTTTCCTTTCATTCACTAGTTGAGTACTTCCTCCTGTCAGATAGAAGCTTTTCAAAGGAGTTTTCACTTCCTCAATTAAGGGCATTCTAGTTCGACATGCTACCTTCTCGATGTATCGATTCTTGGTAGACAAGGCTGGTTTAGATCGAGACGCCCACCTTTCGGTCCGGGGCTGAAGTTTTCTCTTTCTGTCGGAAAACGAGCTTCTGGCAAAACATCGGGAGGGAGTGCTACTGCTTCCTTAATTCATCAATTCCCATCTATGAAAGGGATCCAATTCGGTATCTTGCGTACGAATTCATGTTGTCAACGAGGATCTTAGCCCCTTTCCTTGTTGTTTTCCCGTAAAATGAAAAAAAAGGAATGCCTTTAAGTGAGAGCAGAATGTAGGAACGAAGCTTCCCGGAGTCCATCGATTCATTCCCAATCCCATCCCGTTCTCTCACCAACTTTAATAGCTTATTTTCCTTCTCAACTCAAGGTGATCTAAATATCATGTCTACGACCCTCACCTCCCCGGAAAGCGCCTTCGTTCCGCATCAATTGTACAATAAAATATATCTCGATTGGACTAAGGAAGAACAAAAAATCTTCGCTCGATGATTATTTAGTTTCTCCTGTTACCTTGTTTCAAAGCTAGCGCCCCTGCTCTTTCTATGAGTTGGCTACTCCGTTGTACGCTATCTTTCTCTTCACACCTGGCCACCCCGGTTCCTTTCTGCTTTTTTTCTTGCTACGGGATTAGCCTGTTTGGCGTGGTTTGTTACCTAAAAACACCATCCTTTCTTATTGGCGTTAGGGAAAAGTCGAATTTCTTTTTTAATCCCTGGGGAGTTTCACGCTCGAGACCAATCATCTATGTAAAATAGATGAGAGCGAGAAAGAAGGCTCGAGAGACCTGTCTGGAATCAATCAACAAAAGCTTCACTTCACCTGCACAAGCACACGGTACTATACTAATGGAAGCCCTACCTACCGAGGAACCACATGAAACGAAGAATAAAACTTCAAACTCGCTAGAATGCAATGTAAGGGTTACGACGGATGGGACCTTAATAAGGCAATTTCTAAGATAAGACGGACGACTCGGCTGCCTTCCCCGCTAAAAATCTTTCCCGACGGTCGCTCAAGCACTTTCACGCAACAAGAAAGCAAAGCGTATCCTATCTCGCGCCATCCGAATAGGTTTCAAAGCAAGCAGTACGGCGCAACAGAGGAGCCCATTCAGTATCGTCTTTGTTTGTGAATATTAATGCGTCCTGTCTTCATGTTGTATTATTCCCATTGACTGTGACCAAACTGCGTTCCGAGTGTCTTTGTAGAGAAGAGAGAAATCTTCCCCTAAGATAGTCAGGGATAAACCGCTCTACAGAACAGGGAACAGGAAGGAAAGTCAAAACCCCCGATAAGAAAAAGCAATCAGCCGCTGTCACCGACCGGGACTCAGATCGGATGGTGGAGTACTATTCTACCACAACGAGACAGGCATCATCGAATCGAAGGCCGAATAGAAAGCATTCCCCCCAGTTAAGAGTGCTTCTGCCCCGCCAACAGCTCTCCGGTCTCCCCAGGTGCTCATGTTACTTAACAAAAAAGCATGAAAATGATGACGTAGGGTGGAAACCCTTCGTGACTGCAATCGTACGTTTTCGTCTTAAGAGAAACAACCTCTGAATCCGGTTTTGTCATTAGGATAGGAGGGAAATCGGCAGCTCGACGGGGAGCTTGCCCGGCCGCCATGGATGACTTGGGGAACCTTTATGTCGTCGTTCGCCTCTGAAATCCCGGGTTTTTGAAAACGAATTTATTTCATTTTCATATATCTATTTTTCATATAGATCTATGGGTACACTGATCTCCGTGTGAGATTTCTTTTGTCATTTTCTTTATACGATATTTCGACTCATCAGCTTGAAAAGAAGCCTCTCTTAAGTTCAAGAGTTTAGAAAGGCTCTTAGCATGGGAAGGAGCTCAGACTTCCTTAGAAGGAGATAAGCTAGAACGATCTTATGTACGGGTCTCGGTCATTATATAGACTAGATCTAGAGAAAATAGGGCAATGAGTTGTTAGAATGAATGAATGAGGTCGCCGCTTCGCCCTATGGAAACTAACCTTAGTGTCCAAATATTGTCGCGGGAAAGAAGCTTTTTGAATCAATAAAGGAAGCCTATTGAATTGGGAATAGAAGGGGAAGGGGAATATGCCAATGAACTTTAAGCAGGGGACAAAGCTGGGGATGGCAAGGTTCTTTATCAACGATGCGGCATTACCGCAGTTGTATGTACTTGCATTTCTGCTGTTAGCATGCTTTGATGGCATAGAATCAATAGTTGACACGCACAAAATAGAAAGAAGGGCTCTTTGAACGACTCCGGTGCTATAGAATCTCTTTCCAGAAGAGGGCTAGTCTAAAGGCCTTGCCTTATGAAAGAAAGGAAGGATAAGAGGAGGGGAGCGAAGAGAGTAGGCTGCACGTGACAGACTCTGCTCCTATTTCAAATGCTCTTCTTGCCGCTTATCTGGTCTCAACCTCTTCCGGTCTTAAGTTGCTTACTCCTTTCCCGAGGTACGAAGTCTCTCTTCTGCATTTGACCTGAGACTGGGAGTTGAACTCGCGGCGGAAGGAAAGAAGCATGTAAGCCCGTAACTAAAGTCAAAAGGAGGGCTAAGAGCTTCCTTCTTTCTTGCCTTTTCTCGGTTACTCTTTCCCAGTTCCTAGCTCTAAGACTAGTGGAAGAAGGGGCAAGAGTGGCTTCGCTCCTACACCTTCCTACACGAAGGGCTGTAATACTAGGAAAGCGGAAAGCATGGGTAGGGCAAGAGGCTGTGGACGACGTGACCCGTTAGCACCGGATGAATGACGCAAACTTGAGCGCCTGAAGTCACGAGAGAAGGACGCGAGTTCCTTCAGGGCAAAGGGCATACCTGAAATTTAGGTCATGCAGGAATGCAGAAACGGAACAAAGAAAAGCTTGACGCTAATCCACTAAAGACTGAACCCATCAAGCGAACAAGTCGCTAAGGCTTCCACAGACCGAGGCTTATAGCAAAAGGAAAGACGATTCTATCCAATCACAACCTCGCCAAGTCTCTAATCAGGGGCTCCATCATGTTAGCCAATACGAAGAGTGGCTGTTCTGTTAATAGAGTATATCACAGCTAATGCACTCCACGATTCCGAATACACCTATAAGCTCGCCTCAATCTTCGATTTTTCCTTTATATGCTTTAGTAGATAGAAAGACTCTTTGACGGGCTACTCCCCAAGCAGAACAACCTCACTGTCTCCCGAAGCAGCCTAGTCACACAATGCAGTTGGAGCTAGAGACGAGGATGGCACCGTGAATGCTTAGCCAGAATAGACCAAGCTAAGCAAAGAGGAACCTATCCCAAGCGTAGCATCAACTATTATATCTTCCCTACTGCTATAAAGGAATAAGGAGAGAGACAATGCAGAGAAGCACTTTTCGAAGAGAGAGAAAGAAACCTCCCTAACTCAGAAAGGCCCAGACTGCGCTGAGGAAAGAATGGCACTTTACAAATAAGAAGAGGGGCAATGAGAGCAGAGAAAGAAAGCTAACCTAAAGGTAATTATTTCTCTAAAGGGCGACGCAAACGTGAAGGTCATTTTCCTTACTGGCACTGAAAACCTTCAAGGACAGGCGTAAAGCCCTCCTCACTGGTTGGCAGAGACCCTATTCGATCGTATGGACCTATTCCCATTTATGGCACAGTATCCCAAGCAGTAAGGCTCTGTAGAGCTAGTCTCCCTTGAGACCTGCTGCCGCAAAAGCTCTTTCTGCTGCTCCTTCGCCTGCGGATTAAGCTGTAGAAGGCAAGCAAGCAAACCTTGGCAACTGGCAATTTCAAGGATCAGGGGAGGTATGAAATGGTTATCTCGGCTGGGAATCAAGCCCCAACACAAAGAGCTGTGGGCCAGGTTGCTTTGCTTTATCGGATCAATCAGTGTGCAGTGGGCAAGCTCTTTCCCAAGTCGCTGAGCTGTTTAACAGAGGGAAGGTCAAAGAGCTGTGGGGCTAGGAGTGTTCTCAATCTTAGCATTCCGAGACAAAGCCTGGGTCGTCGAACTAAAGAATCTCAGCATTGGCCATAAAAACGCGTTTGAAGGCCTGTTTCTGGGACCGATAGGGAGGGGTCTAAAACTTTAATTTCTGCTATATCAACCTTCCAAACCAAAAGGGGATTCCGCTCCTACCGCTAAAGCATTGTTTCGGCCCCTGCTTCCAGAAGAGTTGGTGCAAAAGTCATTGTAGTCCAAATAGCGTATTTCCGGTTAGGGGCCTAAGACTCACTAAAGCAATTGTAGCTATTCACTCCTTCTAGTTCTAGTGAATTTCGCTCCAAATAGCATAAAAAGAAGCTTGAGTTCAATTAGGGGGGAACCCTCTGTAGTCAACCTGCTCCCAATGAAGAGGTAAGGGGCGTAGCGATGAAGTCGAACAGGGTTGGTAAATTCACCGGGTGACTCGAAAGCAGGCTCTTAAAGACCACTCCTAGCGCGTCAGTCATTTCGCTCCCAAAGAGCTCCCTAAAAACGTTGCCAATATCGACAGCAGCTCCTGTTCAAGCTCTTGTTTCGGTTCCCGCAAAAGAAATTGTTGCAGTCTCAACTGGATAAATGAACAGCTTCGCATCTATTTCCTATTGTAATGACAAAGGTTTTTCTACTGATCCAGTGTCAGATAATTGGGAATTCGCTTTCAGCTCTTAATCTTCTTCGGGAGACATGGAAAAAGGCAAGGCTCGAGAGACCTAGCGCTAAAGCAATTGTAGCGGCCCTTGCTCTATCTGCTTCTTTCTCTTCCCAGGAATGAACAATTGGATAAAAAAAGGATTTTCTTCTTTGTTTATATATATATTATTATAATAATATTAAGATTAAGCAAGCAAGAAAACGGATGCGCGAGGCTAACGCTATAGGCTTGAGCGCGTTAGCGCTTAATCAATCCGTTGCTTGTTCCTTTCGTGACTCAAACAGCCGGTACGCTTTCCGGCTCGCAACGACTCAAAGGGGCGGGGGCTATATATTTGCTTGCAAAGCAGGCTGTTCGCCTTTCGGAAAGGGTGAGCCTCTTTGATTCAAAAGGCGCTACTAAACTACTCTAGTACAGCTAGTGTTAGTAGTACAACAGAATGCCGTTCACCCCGCAAGCCCTTCGTATGCAAGCCCTACTGAAGTACCAAAGGCGAACGGCATTAGTACAGCTGTTAAGAATACTCTCCGATGTTGACTTTGTAAACTAATAGGCCGGTAGGTTACTTTTGAATCAAAGTAGCGACGAAAGGGGGAAATAGCTCAGTCGGTTAGAGTGCTGGTCTGTCACGCCAGAAGTCGCGGGTTCGAACTCTATACAAAGGGCCTTTCCTTTCAAATGACAACTGCCTCTTCCTGCTGCGAGGGCCTTGAAACCAAACCGCCCCCCGCCCGAAAATGCCCATTCCTTTCTCGTTGGGGGTAAAAATGCTCGCTGTCCTATTACAGCCAGCTCCCAATGAGAAAAGATTCATTTTTAAGAAGTTCATTTGATGACTTAACAAGTCTCACCACCTTCTTTTGAACTATATCTATTTCTTTTAGCACTCTAGACACACTGACGGGAGCAAAAAAATATAGAAGTCCCGCGGAGCTGATGACCGCGGGTGGAGAATTACTCGATAAATAGAAGACCATGCTACCGTTTTGGGCCAACAAGGTCAAAATCTTCGTCAACGCAAGGAAAGGACATGACAATCAGTCCGAATCCAAGCAACACCCATGGAACCCACCCAGCGTAAGGAAAAATATGGCACCAACGGATGTGGCCATACCCAGAAAAGAAAGTTGGCCTAACTCCAGTTTGTTTGATGAAGTTGAATAGTAAAAAATCTTTGGGCGAAAGGCAAATAGGGCTCATCCTTGATTTCATGAAATGCTTCCTTCGCTTCCATGCCAAATTGAAACTCATCTTTCTTCCTCAACATGAGGCTTGTAGACTCGTGACGCAACACGACTGAACGACTTAATGTTTCAGGTTCACAGGAAGATTCTGGACAGAAGTATTCAAACTCTTGGGGTCAAATCAAAGCTGAACTTCTCCACGAGTCTTCATCCCCATTTCAGTTAGGGCAGATGGCCGAAAGGATCAATGCGTTATTGGAGGAGTACCGCTCCGTGGGGCACTTTGTGAGTGCCAACCGGGTGCAGCTGCTGGACGTAGCACAATTCTGCTAAAACTTGCAAAAAAGCTCTGCATCTGTCTGTTCGAGTTAGCGATAGGCCAGCAACCTTTGGCTCCCCACACGGTTGTGGCCGGCTACACGGGAAGGAGCCCCTCTGCTTACAAGTTTGCTAAGGATTGGCAGCAGCAAACTGAGATTGCTAAGGCTTAAACCTTGGAAAGGGCAGCTAATGTTCGAAAGGCCCAACGGATCACCATAGGATAGAACCCTTGCGACCTGCTCCCCTCTGACTTAGGACTCACTACCCGCTTGAAAGTCCTACTTCTGTCTTGCTTAAGACTAGAACCCGGACTGCATTCACTCTTTCTCTTTCTTCTCTACTTGGTAGCTGCTTCTTCACCGTTCAAGTAGCTGTGCTGTATCAATATGGGAACTCGGTTGCATCATGGAAAGTTCATTAAAAAATCTTCCAACATCTCAATATTCTCCTTTTTTCAACACCTCCAATCTCCGCACCATGTTCGTTCTGTGACTCTCCATATTTTCCAAATTTCAAACCGCTACGCCCCAGCAAGAAAACGGATGCGCTAACGCCCTTATTAGAATAGGCTTGAGCGCTAGCGCGCCCCTATCTCGTCAGCCGTTGCTTGTTCGGTCGAGCACTTCGTTCCTTACTTTCCAGTCTTTTTCTGAAGTTCCTTCTAGATTACTGTCAAATAGGTTCTTCTGCCGCTTCATTGGTTGATCGGTATACGAGGGTGTCAGCACTAAGAAAGCAAATCGGACAATAAAGATCAGTACTAAGTTAGAAGGAAACTAAGCATCAGGCCCTAAGCAAAAAAAATGGGATAGTACCGTCAGTGTCATCACTGAATCGGGTACATCTGGGTTGGTGGAAACTAGGTCCGCGTGTCAAAGAAGATCTCCGTTATTGAGTCCCTTCTAAGCAGGCTCAGGATATGGGCAGCGCATATGACAGACGATCAGGGAATTTTCTTCTTAATAGAGTACCAGACTTCTCACACGGCTATATGACCAAAGATCAGGTCTCCGACCAAACTTCCCTTAGCTACTTTGAAACAACACATTTCACACTTAATTAAAAGGGCTTAACGATGCCATAGTCTGTACACGCCTGACTTATCCCTTATTCAGGATTGGTTATTTTCTCATACCGAAACGAACTTAGTTTCTCTAATTCCAACCGGAGCGATGTTGGGAACTTGCACTCCTGATAACAAACAAAAGCTGGATTCTATCTCTTCCTTCTGTGAAGCGTATCTATTTGTTGGTTGATTGGCTTGTGGTGCTGCTCTAACCACGCTGTGGAGTTGAACCACAGTTCTTCCTTACCTTTCGTGGTGAAATTCCACTTCCCTTTTTCATAGCTATTATGGAGGAACCGCTGCCCTCACTCAATTCTAATCTCGAAATCTTTACCCGATCAGGAAATGCTTATCTTATATGGCACCATAGGTCTGAGTTTCGTTTCCTATATGCGCTTTCGTTCCATCCGACTTCAAGAACTTGTAGGGGGCCACCCACCCTTTCCCCTTTACCCTCTCACTCCCTAAGGAATGAAAGGCCACATCTAAGCCCAAACCACTGGAATACGAATGAGATCTAGAATTACACCATATAATAGTACATGGCTTTTCTTCTCGAACCCACCTCCTCCAAATAAATTGCACCTCCATAATTCAATTAAAGATAGATAGAAGGGAGAATGCCGCTTTAGAAAAGATAGAATAGTTTCCGACTCCCCCGTAATTGACCCCTAAGCTCGGGGGAATTGGTCGATCAACTCTAGGCTGAGCTTCTAGTGAAAAGCCAACCTTATGGTTGAAAAATGCAAGAACTTTACTTTCTTCATTTCAGCTTTGAGATGAGCCTACCGGTGACCGCCTCTATGAGGCCCTTTGGGCGGTGCTTTCTCGATCAACTAGTAGACTTGCATGAAGAAAGAGACTAAACAAAGCGGAGTACTTATTTAGAAGTAGACTGAACACCAACCCAATCTCGAAAAATAAAGAGAAGTACAAGCAAGGACATTTTCTCGATCAAGAAGGTATTGAACTTCTCGACGCACCTCTATCAATTCCTTCTTTGCCTCATCTCTCTTATGAAATTTCTTTTGTAACAAGAAGCAGGATGCTATAACTGACTCCATTGAGTCCGCTATGAACAATCCACCCTTTTCTGGATTATTGCCGATGTAATCATAAAAAGCGAATTTTTCAGGGACCGGATAAACTTTGATTTTCGGCTAACCCAGCGCCAACTCTTCAATAGATTTCTTGCTGGAGTTCCGTCCTTTAAGCCAGGGAAGCTGCATCTACTTTAATTGATGATTTCTCACCTTCAGCCTCTATACTATATTACATCAAATAGAAGCGATGGTACAGATATTGACCTAACCAAGCTAGTATGAATCATCTCAGCTCCGATC
>JASVEL010007605.1:0-29019 GCA_032618575.1 Nicotiana noctiflora
AATACGGATAATGTTTATGTACAAACAATCCTCCTCAGACTTCACTGTATTGGGAAAAATTGAATTTTGTACTAAGAGTGATGTGGCATGACACGTGGATTGGTCAAAAGGTTAACATCATTAATATTTAATCGAAAAGAGAAGTTCAAAGAGGACGCGAGGAATAATTTAGATTCGTATCACGTATCTATATAAGGCATTTATGACTATGGACTCTAGAATATTCAAAAAAGATACGAAGTTAATGATAGGAGACATGGGAAAAGAAAAAAGTAAGTAGATACGAGTTCCGTATCAATTCAAGCACCGGATCAAAAAAACATTTAAGGCATGGATCTGAAGACAAGAAGAAGTCCAAATTCGAACATTAAATACCTGATACATTGAACAATTGGCATTTAATAGGAATGATTGTGTAACAACCTATTCAATGACATTTATTACTCATAATTATGTCATTAAAGCCTAGATTTCATTCTTCTACCTAAGGTCAGCTATAAAAGGAAGAAGTTATGCAATTTGTGGACATGATCAACTATTGAAAGCATACTGAAATAGAATTTTTCTTTACTGTTCATTCTAATTATTGAAAGCCTATTACATTCTTTGGTCTTTTGATTATTAGTAACCTGATTTTTTTTTATTATTTTCTAGTTTTAATCGAAATTTCATATTTTGATTAAACAAATTGGTTCCGTTACCGGGAATCTGATAATTTATTCTTTCTAAGCTTACACACTTTACTTGTTGTTAATATCATGTCAAACACCACCACCAACAACAACAATGTTGTTGAAAACCAAATCCCTCACGCTCAAGGAGACTTGAACAATGTTAGCATAGTTCCTTCCCCTCAAGCCTCTCCATGCCAGTCTCGTGGGGGTACTCCTGTACCTGTATCACATGCTGACGAACAAGAATAGTCTGAACACTTTGAAGGGCCAGAACAACCTCTTCAGAGAATAATTGATGCACGAGTTGATCAAGCTCTCAAAGCTTTAATTAGTCGGTTACCTTCTTCGCCACTCACTCCTTCCCCCAATAACAATACACTAGAGAATCCTCGCTCTGGTCTCGATAACACAAATGAAGGATCCCCCACTGGACCACAAGAAATGGATACAGGTAATGCAAATAACTCTTATTTACAAAATATGGTACTAACCTTGCAGGCACAACTCAAGAAACAAAGCGAACGGATCTAGAAAATACCGGGAGTTCCTCCAATAATCAATGGGATTGATGCGGATAAATATTCTCAACAGCCTTGGAAACCAAGTGCAGCTCCTCTTCCTATTCCCAAGAAGTTTAAAATGCCTGATATTTCAAAATATGACGATACAACCGACCCTCGAGATCATATGACGGCATTTACTACGGGTCTCAAGGGGAATGATTTAACCAAGCAGGAAATTGAGTCAGTATTGGTCAAAATTTGGAGAAACACTTACAAAGGGAGCACTAACCTGGTATTCTCTCTTACCGGAAAATTCTATTAATTCTTTTGCTGAGCTTGTAGATTCTTTTATAAAGGCGCACTCAGAAGCACAAAAAGATGAAAAATGAATGGAGGACATTTTCAAAATAAAACAATCAGACAGGAAATTACTCAGAGACTTCGTTGATAGGTTTCAACGAGAACGAATGACTTTACCTCGGATACTAGATAATTGGGCTGCAATAGCTTTTGCAAGTAATTTGAATGACAAAAGTTCTGAAGCCACAAGAAAGCTTAAAGAAAGCCTTCGTGAATTTCCTGCAACTACATTGAATGATGTTTATGACAGGTATAGCACAAAGTTAGAATTGAAGAAGATACCGTACTCCAACATTTCCATGATGAAAGAAGCAGATCCAGAATGTCCGAAATCGAAAAGAGATCAGGTAACAATAGATACGATCCATATCTTGGCCCTGCAGAAAAATATTCAAGAATGAAACAAGAAAATCAACGATATGATCAAAAATCGAGAAACAGGGAATCCGGTTCTTTCTCAAGATTTAGAAATGATAGAAACAGGCAGGAGCCATTTGATGACGATGGAAGTTTGAAGGCAAGATTCGGTGGATACAATTTCAATGTTACCACCTCCAAGCTCGTAGCTATTTTACGAGGCATGGGAGATAAGGTACGGTGGACGAAGGAGATGCGTTCAAATCCAAACAAATGCAATCCAGATCATTGGTGTGAATTTCAAAATGATCACGGGCATAAGACCTCAGAATGTCGATTTTTACAGTGTGAAGTAGATCATCTATTGAAACAAGGCTATCTTACTGAGTTATTTAGTGAGAAAGGAAAGCAGGCCTACATGAAAAATAGACAAGAGCCACCAAAACCCCGGTCACCTAAGAGAACCGTAAATGTTATAAGCGGGGGAAAAGGTATTTATGACTTTGCATATCCAGCTTCAAACAAAGTTTCTAAACTCACAACCATGTACGTGAAACGCACATGCCAAATGTTAGAAGATGAAGTTATCGCTTATGACGACGTAGACATGGAAGGAGTGATCACCCCCCATAATGATGCGCTGGTAATATCTTTACTCGTACATGATATTAAAATAAAAAGAGTTTTGATTAATCCAGGAAGTTCAGCAAATATCATCCTACTAAGGGTGTTGCGGGAGATGCAAATGGAGGATAAAGATGATTCCAAAGGCGCATACTTTATCATGATTCAATAACTACAGCATAGTAACTAAAGGAGAGGTAAACCTAACAACTTTTGCAGAAGTTATTGAGAAAGATACCAAATTACAGGTAAGAAGACTGTGGATTCATAATATGGGCATTGTCCCATCAACCCTTCATCAAGTCATGAAATTCCCATCACCATGGGGAATCCGCCAAATTCATGGGGAACAACATATATCTAGTAGTGTTAATGATGTATCAGATACAGGTAACGTATACAACATCGAAGGAAATCCGGATCAACATTCGGATAATCAAGAAAAATCAAGTTTTAATGCAAAATCTGATATAATTAAAAACCTAAAGAGGGGGAAGGTATCGAAATATCAACTAAGGAGTTCGAGCCTGTGATACTATTTGAACAGTGTCTTGAACAAAGAATTCACATGGGAGCCGACTTGAGTTCAGACACGAGAGGTGAGTTAATTGAGTTATTAAAAACTAACATAGATTGTTTTGCTTTGCCCCTTGTTGAAGTGATAGGGACACTATAAGATGTGGAAATTTACAAATAAAGATCCATCTTGCAGGACCATGAAAAGAAGGAAGGCAGATTATGTAAAGCAAGAAGAAATCCCAAAAGCTATTCAAAAATTGGGACAACTTGGAAGGACCAAAGGTATGAGAAAAGCTATCCATTTATTATTATCGGATGTTACGGTAAGCACTCTCTAAGGTCGTGTAAACAATCTCCTATCTGTGATAAAAGTAGGTATTCTGTTAAATGCTGGAACATGATACACACAACCATAAAAATTAGTTTTAATCATGGCATTTACGAAATTGAGACTCTACTTCAAAACCCTAAAATTATAATAAAATCTTGAGAGTTCATTGGTTCCATAACGGGTTTCAGTCAAAATATCACATTCAGAAGAAGGGTGAGATAGTCATAAATGATCCAAACCCATCAACATGAATCTCATTTGGTAATGGTTGATATAATATAAAACGTGCAGGATTAGAGATATTTCACATACCTCTTTTGGAACCTTAAGATTCATTATCAAATGTCATTTTTTTCGACTAACAATGAAGTAAAGTATAAGGCTATGATTGCAGGTTTGAAAAATTTGTACGAGAACTAAGCATAAACCAGATTATGGCCAAGAGCAACTCTCAAACTTGTTATTTAATCAAATACTGGGGACTGTAATGGCCAGGAAAGATCAAAAACAATAAAATCCCAGGTTCTTCAAAACTGGGGACTCTGTACTCGAAAGGATATTGCTTTTAAGGAAGTGGACATGGTCAAGTATCTTCATGCTAAATTCTTTTTCTTTTAATTTGTTAAGGTTTTACTAACAATTTTAGATGCTTGACAAAAACCCTAACCCATGTCAAATGATGAGCCACAACGCACATGGCAAAATAGAATATTCTTAAATTCTAAGCCTAGGGTTATATCAATCTGATGGAAATACATACGGATAGGCAGTCTTCATCTAAAATTGTACCTCCGAGTCCCGCATATTTTCTGTTTCATGAAAAGGACCAACATGTGAGTACTAAACAAGTGTTCAAGGCCTCATTCTTCAACGCTCGAACGCTTGGGGGACTATACATTATACATAGCCTCGTGTAGAAAAACAGATACGGGTGTCAAGCAATGTTGCAATGAGACAATGAGATACCACCATCAAGCAAAAGTTGACCAAATTTAGCTACAAATTGTCATGTATCAAGATTCAGTTGTGAATAGCTACGTATACAACATTCTTCAATGTTGCTTTACATAAAACATTTTTCAAATGTTGTAAACACTTCCCAAACCCTTTCTAAGTATATAAAAATAGGGTTATGGTTAAGTGCTGAAATAGGTTACAATAAAAAAAATCTTGTATATTTTATATAAAGAAATCTGTTACACAAAAAACAGTTGCGAGAAAGTCATAGACATACTACAACACAGTACCATTCGAAAAACTTGCTCAAGTTCATGAATAAAAACTTGTCAAAGTTATTTCATACAAAAAATATGTGTTTCCTATTTCTTTTGTCGTATTATAACACCATTATGAAGTTGAGACGTCCTTTTTATTAAGTGTCGATATATAAAAAAGGGCCCTCTTTATTGTAAACCTCATGTTGATATTCCATCATATGGATCGTAAAGCATTTTCAATAAATAATTGTCACGTCCCCAAAACCGGTCGTGATGGCGCCCAGCACATTGCTAAGCCAGCCTGACCAATCAATAACAAGAACGGAGCTAGAAGCTCGTCCTATCCCATTTAAGCATATCAAAATATGAAACAACAGTGATACATATACCAACAGCGGGGAACCAAGTCCCAAAATATACCAACTCCCATAGACCGAAGGGTCAAGAGTCATGAGCCTCTACTGAACATAAGTATATAAAGGTTTACAAGATACCAAGTGCAGAAACAAAAGTCGATACAAAATCAAAAGACAGTAAGAAGGAATATCGGGTCCTGCGGACTCTGCAGCTACCTCGGTACCTAGATCTGCACACAAGGTGCAGGGAGTAAAATGAGTACTGCCAGACTCAGTGGTAATAAACAGGGGTAAGACAGCGTAGACAAGAAATCCACAATAAAGCAGTATGTAAAGTTGTAATCAAATACCCTGTAACAGAACCAATATCAACTGTACCTGTACCAACAAGTACGAGCAAAACAGTATAACAACTACGAGATGTAGCTAAATGCAATGCAATGCATGATATAACCGCTACGGCGTGTAGCCCGATCAAATTTGGGTACCCGTGCTCACTGTGGGGGTTCAGACTCCGGAGGGGCTCCTACAGCCCAAGCACAATATCACTCCGGCGTGCAGTCCGATCCAACATATATACCGCTGCGGCGCGCAGCCCGATCCACTACCAGTCAGCTAAAATGCGAATCACAGCCTCGCAGGCTCAAAAGTAGTTTTGAAAACCTTTTTATCATTTTTTAGTTGTTAAACAGTAATACCAAGTTCCAGAGATTGGAAATAGCATGATAACAGAAATAGCTACGGATCGGTAGTAACTAACATGTCAATATGATAAGACAATGATAACGATCCTCGCGGGATCCAATAACTGGCTCACGGCCCACAAGTATACTCAACCGCCCAAGAAGGGGGTTCCTCGGCTCAAGAGTGGCCAATATCTCAATATATAGTATGCAACCATCCGAGAAGGAGGTTCGACGGCTCAAGAATAGCCAATGTCATAACACAAGTATCAACAAGTCGGACTAAGCCATAGTCCCCAATCACAATCGACCCCGCACTCACAAGAGAGTACGTGTCTCGCCGCTATACAGCGTCACAAAGTGGTATACCGGGGTTTCGAACCCGCTGGTCATCACCCACATCTATTACTCACCTCAATACGGTGCGACGACTACTCCGCAATGCCCTTTCCATGAGAATCAAGCTCCGCATGTGTAGATTCTGTTCAAATACAGTAGAAATACAACAAATTAGGCCAATGGGACGACACCCAATCAATACAACTCAATTTACATCAAAATTCCCAAAGTTGTCAAAATCGGACTTTCGGTACGCTTGTCAAAAAATTACAAAAGTCACATATTCGGAATCCTCATCTCGATACGAGTCTAGGCATATAAAATTTACAAAAATTGGACTCCATTTGCCCACTCAAATCGGTGTTTTTCTTCAATTTAGGCCTAGGGCTCAAACCCACCTTTAATCTTCCATTTACAGGGATTTAACCAAGGATTTCATGTTAAAATGATGTAATTAAGCCACAAAACTTACCTCCAACGAAACCCCGATGATTTCCCAGCAATCTCCCGTCAATTTCTTCTCTTGGAACTCAAAAATGGAGGTTTTGGGTATTAAACCCGCGACCGGTTCTGTTCTGAACTTAAACTCACTGCCAGTCAAATCTCTTCATCGCGTTCGCGACGCCTCTCACGCGAACGCGATGCCTTATTCCAGTCCTTCATCGCGAACGCGACACACCGTCACGCATCCGCGAAGACCATTCTCCCCCAGCCCGGATTTTTCCTCTATGCGAACGCGACATACCTCACGCGTTCGCGATGCCTTGCCAATTCCTTATACGCGAACGCGGCCCAGACCATCGCGAACTGTCACGCCCCAAATCGAGTGACATGACCGGCGCCTGACCGGGTTGCCCCAGTCAAGCGGACCTGGGTGCCTTTCATTCCCACGCGTTACCCCTGTGTTGACTGTTTCTCATTAACCAAATAAATTACTAATCATAATGACTGATTTCATAATGCGTAAACATAACCATGTGATTGATTCACTAACAAGTTCATAATTTATATTTACAACGCCCCATACATATACATAGGCCACAATCCCACAGTTTACATGTCTATGGAGCCTCTAGGATATAAAAAGGGAAATACAATACTTGCCGGTAACAAGGCTCCGGCTGTACCTTTCAAAACCAAAATGAAATCTAAATCGAAGTGGCAAGAACCACACAAGGCCCCGAGGAAGAAAGGGGCTCACCAAAATGGGCAGTGGAAGGAGAAGGATACTACTGCCGATGAGCTGAAGTGCCTGCTACCGATCCACCTACAATCATGACACGAATGTAGCGCCCCCGGAAAAAGGGACGTCAGTACACTTAAATTGTACTGGTATGTATGGACAAACTTTGTCCCAAGTAAACTCAAGCCATTAAATTACATCAACAATTAATTAAGCCAGCCCAACCATGTTTCCACATTTTCCTTATTTCAAATAATTCTCAACACAAAGCACTTTCTACAATCAACCAATTTAACAATAACCAATCAATCACGTAAAGCACAAGTAGTCAAACAAAGGGGCAATCAGTGCCCCCCACAGGTTGCAAACTCTCATGCTGTCTCCTTTCACAATTTCACATTTATTGATTTTTGTATCAATTTTCAATAGCGATTTCGATCGCTTCCCATCCTTATTGCCCCTGACCACCCTTATTACCTCGGCCACCCTTATCACCCCAACCCACACCTTATTTCACCATGTTGCGGCGCGCAACACGACCCCGCCTTACAGTTGAAAACACAACAATTTCAAACAACAGATAAGGTACTACACACAATTTCAACAAGTTCAAATAAGCAACTTACACATTGGTTCATGTTCTCAATTTCTTCTCAATTCAATATCACAACCATGTTACAATATTTCCACAATTCAAGTGTTTCATCTCTTTCCACAATAAACCAATTCTCAAGTATTTCATTTGTTTTCCACAAAGTACCATATAGGCCATCATAGTCATTATTCACAATTCTTTTGCCAAATTAAACTCTCATTTTACATCACTCATAGCTCGACAACAAACTTTGAATATCCAACAACAACATCAAGAATTTCACATAATTTGTCAATTTAACACGAAACAAACAAACTTCACACATATAGGCGATTTCACAAGAATCAAAATTAGCCATACATACCTGGTGATGATTTTTCCTCCTACTTTATGCTTACCCAAGATATCCTACTCTTGCCAACCTTGTTCTTGAAGACTCTTACTCCTACTCACTTCTTTTTACTAGAAATCAAGTTCAATAATCATGCATGAGTGTAAAAATTCTATTTTCAAAAGCTATTATATGCAAACCTCTCTTTACCCAATTTAAAACTGAAAATCAAAGAAAATAGTTAGGGTTTTTACCTTGAAAAGATTGGGGAAGTTGAATCCTTGCCCTAGGATCCCTTGGAATTAGGTAGTTGGAACAATCTTTGAAGATGAAGAACTTCTCTCTCTAAAAACCCTCTCTTCTCTCTCTAATTTTGGTGAGATGATATGATAAAATGAAGAAGAAAGGTGTTATATTAAAGAAGCGATCGGGTCAAAATGTTACAAAAATCTGGGCCGGGGTCAATTATGCGGTGCACTATGCGACCGCAGAATCAACATGCGGTCCGCATAGTGACCGCAGAATTGCCTCAAATTTTACAAGGTTCTGTTAAGGAATGCGGCCAGAATGCGGTCCGCATGTCTGATCTGCGGTCGCAAAATGCACCGCAGATTTGACATGCGATCGCATATCGACCGCACATTTGACACGATTTTTGGAAACTCTCTGGAACGATTTGCGGCAAGAATGCGGTCCGCATGTCAGGTTTGCGGTCGCATTCTTGACCACATATTTGACACTTTTTCGGAAAAATTATTTCTCTACATTTTTGAAACTAAATCACTACCAAGGGTCCGAACCGCTACGCATTCCTAACACATCATTCGGACCATGACACCATATCTACTAGGTTTTATGCACAAAAATTTTACGGGGCCTTACACGAACGCGATGCTTTCCAGCTTCCTCTTACGCGAACGCGGCACCAACCTTCGCGAACGCAATAGTCACCTGATCCCGGCCTACGCGAACGTGGCATAGCCCTCGCGAACGCGAAGGCTAAAAGTTTGCCCAGTGATCTGCAATTTACAGCAGATCATTTCTTGCTTCCAAATGCCGGATGATGGTCTGGATTCACCCCAAGGCCCCCGGAACCCCAACGAAAACCACCAACATACCCCAAAACACGATACGAACTTGTTACAATCATAAAAACACCATCCTAAACATCAAAATCACCAATTACCCACAGATTCAAGCCTAAATTTCTTAAAACTTTCCGAATTACACATTCCATCAAAAACCCGACCAAACGATGCCCGAATGACCTGAAATTTTGCAGGCACATCCAAAATCACCTAACGGAGCTACTAAAACTGTCGGAATTCCATTCCGACCCCCGGATCAATATCTCACCTACCGTTCGGATTTCACCAAAATTCAGCCTTAGCCAATTCAAGCCATTTCTACACCGGTCCTCCAAAATCAGTTCCGATTGCTCCCCTAAGTCACAAATCACCTCCCGGAACTAACCGAATCATCATAATCCGATTCCGAGCCCTCTAACCAAATAGTCAACTCCGAGTTGACTTTCCTTATTCAAGTTTCCTTCAAAAAGGCTATATGCCTCATTTTCAATCCAATTCACTCCTAACTCACCCGATAGACTCTAACACTGATATAAAAGCATAAAAAATGAATTTACAACATAACAGGGTGGTAATTCCCGTGACGACAAGCCGGGTCGTCACATTCTCCCCCTCTTAAGCAAACGTTCGTCCTCGAGCGGGTCAAGAAATATACCTGAAGTCTCAAACAAGTGAGGATATCTGCTCCACATCTCCCGCTCGATCTCCCAAGTGGCCTCCTCCATGGGTCAACCTCTCCACTGAACCTTAATTGATGCAATCTCCTTGGACCTCAATTTTCTCACCGGACGACCCAAAATAGCAATAGGCTCCACATCATAGGATAGATCACCATCAAGCTGAATGGTACTGAAGTCTAAAACATGAGACAGATCTCCAATGTACTTCTGGAGCATAGATACATGGAATACTGGATGAACGCTGGATAAGCTGGGCGGCAAGGCTAACTCATATGCCACCTCTCCAACCCTCCCGAGTATCTCAAAAGGACCAATGTACCTAGGACTCAACTTTCCTTTCTTCCCAAACCTCATGACACCCTTCATAGGTGAAACCTTCAACAATACTCTGTCACCAACCATGAAAGACAACTCTCGAACTCTACGGTCCGCATAACTCTTCTGACGAGACTGTGCTGTACGAAGCCTCTCCTGGATCAACTTTGCTCTATCCAGAGCATCCTGGACTAACTCGGTCCCTATCAATCTAACCTCACCAGGCTCAAACCATCCCACGGGGGATCTACACCGCCCGCCATACAATGCCTCATACGGGGCCATCTGAATACTCGACTGATAACTGTTGTTGTAGGCAAACTCGGCAAGTGGTAGGAACTCATCCCACGAACCACCAAAGTCAATCACACATGCTCGCAACATATCCTCCAGAATCTGAATAGTACGCTCAGACTGCCCATCTATCTGGGGGTGAAATGCAGTACTCAACTCAACCCGCGTACCCATCTCTCGCTGAAATGCTCTCCAAAACTGAGAAGTGAACTGAGTACCCCTGTCGGATATGATAGACACTGGAACTCCATGCAACCGAACAATCTCTCGAATAAAGATCGTTGCTGACTTCGCACGCCGAGGTCGTCCTCGCTCGGTGGTTGCACGAGGTTATTCCTCCAGCTGCACCGGCTCCAGCTCCAGAGCATGTGGTTCAGGTTATGCCCGACGACGAGCAGCGTCGTCTTGAGAGATTTGGTAGACTTCAGCCACCCCATTTCAGTGGCGTCGAGGGCGAGGATGCCCACTTATCACATCCGCAAATCCGGTCGTGATGGCGCCCAGCACATTGCTAAGCCAGCCTGACCAATCAATAACAAGAACGGAGCTAGAAGCTCGTCCTATCCCATTTAAGCATATCAAAATATGAAACAACAGTGATACATATACCAACAACGGGGATCCAAGTCCCAAAATATACCAACTCCCATAGACCGAAGGTTCAAGAGTCATGAGCCTCTACTGAACATAAGTGTATAAAGGTTTACAAGATACCAAGTGCGGAAAGAAAAGTCGATACAGAATCAAAAGACAGTAAGAAGGAATATCGGGTCCTGCGGACTCTGCAGCTACCTCGTATATCCCACAGATGTCGCCTCGCACAGCTACTGGATCACTGCTGAGAGGTACCTGGATCTGCACACAAGGTGCATGGAGTAAAATGAGTACTGCCAGACTCAGTGGTAATAAACAAGGGTAAGACAGCGCAGATAAGAAATCCGCAATAAAGCACTATGCAAAGCTGTAATCGAATACCCTGTCACAGAATCAATATCAACTGTACCTGTACCAATAAGTACCAGCAAAACAGTATAACAGCTAGGAGATGTAGCTAAATGCAATGCAATGCATGATATGACCGCTACGGCGCGTAGCCCGATCCAATTTGGGTACCCGTGCTCACTGTGGGGGTTCAGACTCCGGAGGGGCTCCTACAACCCAAGCACAATATCACTGCGGCGTGCAGTCCGATCCAACATATATACTGCTGCGGCGTGCAGCCCGATCCACTACCAGTCAGCTAATATGCAAATACAGCCTCGCAGGCTCAAAAGTAGTTTTGAAAACCTTTTTATCATTTTTCAGTTGGAAAACAGTAATATCAAGTTCCAGAGATTGGAAATAGCATGATAACAAAAATAGCTACGGACTAGTAGTAACTAACATGTCAATATGATAAGACAATGATAACGATGCTCGCAGGATCCAATAACTGGCTCCCGGCCCACAAGTATACTCAACCGCCCAAGAAGGGGTTCCTCGACTCAAGAGTGGCCAATATCTCAATATATAGTATGCAACCATCCGAGAAGGAGGTTCGATGGCTCAAGAATAGCCAATGTCATAACACAGTATCAACAAGTCGGACTAAGCCATAGTCCCCAATCACAATCGACCCCGCACTCACAAGAGAGTACGTGTCTCACCGCTATACAGCGTCACAAAGTGGTATACCGGGGTTTCGAACCCGCTGGTCATCACCCACATCTATTACTCACCTCAATACGGCGCGACAACTACTCCGCAATGCCCTTGCCACGAGAATCAAGCTCCGTACGTGTAGAATCTAATCAAATACAGTAGAAATACAACAAATTAGGCCAATGGGACGACACCCAATCAATACAACTCAATTTACATCAAAATTCCCAAAGTTGTCAAAACCCGACTTTCGGCACGCTTGTCGAAAAATTACAAAAGTCACATATTCGGAATCCTCATCTCGATACGAGTCTAGGCATATAAAATTTGCCAAAATCAGACTCCATGTGCCCACTCAAATCGGTGTTTTTCTTCAATTTAGGCCTAGGGCTCAAACCCACCTTTAATCTTCCATTTACAGGAATTTAACCAAGGATTTCATGTTAAAATGATGTAATTAAGCCACAAAACTTACCTCCAACGAAACCCCGATGATTTCCCAGCAATCTCCCGTCAATTTCTTCTCTTGGAACTCAAAAATGGAGGTTTTGGGTATTAAACCCGCGACCGGTTCTGTTCTGAACTTAAACTCACTGCCAGTCAAATCTCTTCATCGCGTTCGCGACGCCTCTCATGAGAACGCGATGCCTTATTCCAGTCCTTCATCGCGAATGTGACACACTATCACGCGTCCGCGAAGACCATTCTCCCGCAGCCCAGATTTTTCCTCTACGCGAACGCAACATACCTCACGCGTTCACGATGCCTTGCGAATTCCTTATACGCGAACGCGGCCCAGACCATCGCGAACGCGATGCTTCCCAGCTTCCTCTTACGCGAACACGGCACCAACCCTCGCCAACGCGATAGTCACCTGATCCCAGCCTACGCGAACGCGGCATAGCCCTCGCGAACGCGAAGGCTAAAAGTTTGCCCAGTGATCTGCAATTTACAACAGATCATTTCTTGCTTCCAAATGCGAGATGATGGTCCGGATTCACCCCGAGGCCCCCGGGACCCCAACGAAAACCACCAACATATCCCAAAAGACGATACGAACTTGTTCCAATCATAAAAACACCATCCTAAACATCAAAATCACCAATTACCCACGGATTCAAGCCTAAATTTCTTAAAACTTTCCGAATTACACATTCCATCAAAAACCCGACCAAACGACGCCCGAATGACCTGAAATTTTGCAGGCACATCCAAAATGACCTAACGGAGCTACTGCAACTATTGGAATTCCATTCCGACACCCGAATCAAAATCTCACCTACCGTTCGGATTTCACCAAAATTCAGCCTTAGCCAATTCAAGCCTATTTCTACAGCGGTCCTCCAAAATCACTTCCGATTGCTCCCCTAAGTCACAAATCACCTCCCGAAACTAACCGAACCATCAGTATCCGATTCCGAGCCCTCTAACCAAATAGTCAACTCCGGGTTGACTTTCCTTATTCAAGTTTCCTTCAAAAAGGCTATATGCCTCATTTTCAATCCAATTCACTCCTAACTCACCCGATAGACTCTAACACTGATATAAAAGCATAAAACATGAATTTACAACATAACGGGGTGGTAATTTCCGTGATGACGAGCCGGGTCGTCACAATAAAAATGCTAAATTATTCTATAAGTCCTAAAACAAGAAAATACGCAAGAATAAATTCAAAGGGGTACTTATAAAATTCTTGACTTAAAAAAGATTCAATAGAAAATCTTTACAAACTCCCCATTAAAGTAAACTGGGGACTTAATCAAAAATATTCCTCAAAATTCAAGGGAAAACTAAAATTTTAAACTTTCTCCTGAAGGAGATGGTTTTTCTAAAGTTGTTGTGTTAACTTCCTTGTCAGAAGCAATTATAGGCACAGAATCAACTTCTAGGAAAGTAGAAACAGTTGGGATGTTGGGATTGTTAAGAGAAGCAAGAGTCACGGGAGCTTCAACTTCTGCGGGCTGATCCTCAAGGGTTGGGATTGCAATATTGTCAACTTCAGTAGAAACAACTCCATCATTAGAGGGTTCATCAGCCACGGTGGTATCATCTGTGGGAGAAGGAAAGTCAAGTAGTTGTTGAGTCATTTCAATGATCTTTAAGATCTTGGCTAATTCTGATTGCAAATCAAAATCCTCTTGGCTAGCCTTCATTAAAGCATCACAGCGGGAGTTTAAGAAAGCCCAGCTCACCTCCGAATCAAAACTCTCCTCAATAAGAGCATAATCCCTTTGCCACGAGGTAATATCATTTTTCCATGTTTGATTTTCATTTAAAGTGGCATTAAGGTTAGCTTCAAGAGAGGCACGAGAGTTTTTTAAGGCACGTGCATTATCAGAGGAAGCTTGTAGATCAGCCTGAGCTTAAGATAAGTTTTGTACTAGCTCTCCTGCGTATTTTTCTTTCTTGCTCAACAAAACATTACGTTCTCTAATCTCCTCACTTGACTTAGATAGTTGTTCGGAAAAAGAACATTCCTGGCACTCTTTTTCCTTCTCCACCTTGCTAAAAGAAGCCTTGAATCCATCTAATTCAGAAGTTAAAGCTTGTTTTTGTTGCTCCAAATTGCGATTGTTCTCTTACAAATCCTTTATCTTTTTCTGAGCATTTTTCAGTTGCTCTTACCAACTAGTTGCTTTAAGATCAGCTTCCCTAGATTTCTTTTCAGCCTCGAGAATAGCTCGGTCAGCTTCACGAGCTTTTTTCTCTAAAAGGGAAACTCTTCCCATGAGTTTCGTGCCTATAAGATTAGCCTGTAAAAAAGGTATATATAAGTAGAAATTAAAGGGAGAAATTCCTTCTAAAAAAAGGTGGTGGAAAGGAAAATACCTTCAAATTACTATGAACTATGTCGTTCATTAAAGTCAAATAACTATGACTGTCCATTTTCCTTTTCTCTGCTTCCCCGATTAAGGGTTCGAGCCAAACGCCTGCCCCACTTAATTTCCTCAAAAGACTTCTATTAGCCGGAACCTCAAATGTCACGCTCCTCATAGCCATGCTTCTGTTGCTGGAACTTTCTTCTATATGGCTAATAGAAGAAGTGGGAACTGTAGAAGGAGGTACGGTAGAGGAGGTGAAAACAACAAAATTTGAAAAAGTTGGAACGGGTACGGGGGCAGAAGTTGGTAAGGAAGTAGGAATGGAAATTGTAGCAGGTGTAACACTTGAAGTGATAGGAGAAATAGGAGGGACAAAAACAAAAGTTGAAAGAGAGGTTTCCTCCAAAACTGGGCCAAAATCACCACTCTCAAAACCTTCAATGAAAAAGTGTTGAGTAGATTCAGGAGTGTCATTTGGAACAGTTTCTTCATCGGATATAATAGACTCGGAGGTGCGAGCAAGAGAAGCTTCAATATCATCCTCAGAAACCACCACACGCCTCCTAGTCCTAGGACGAGCTGTTAAAGAGGTATCTTCATCTTCATCGACATTAGAATCTTCTTGGATTGATTTCCTATTTGCCAGTACGTCCTGTGTCTTCTCCATAGCTAAGGGACTACTGGAAGAATCTCTAAGGGCAGTAACTATTTCAACTGACATCCCACGATTTTCAAATCTTGATAATAAGAAGTATATAAGATTGGATACAAAAAGAGAAAGTTTACTATACGCAAAAGTAATACTAAATGTATACCATGAGTTTTAACTCTCCAGCCATGTTTGGTTGAAATTGACTTCCAAGTTCGTGCCTCCATAGGCACGGCCTTAAAGATAGCATCTACCCCAGCACGGAAGCCAGGGACGAGTTCCACATCTCCCATGGTAGCTATCAAAAAGTAAAACAAAATATTTTAAAAAACAAAAGAAGGATCAAAATAGCAAAAACAGACATGGTAAGAAGTGAAATACTTACGTGTCATGTTCCATTTCTCAGGAAAATGCATGTTTTATCCACCCACCAAATCAATTGTGGGAACACTTACGAATCGTGTGTACGTGACACGGTAATATCCTCAGGGTTTATCAAAACCCTCTTACCTCTTGCAGACAATGTAAAAACTACATTACGAAAGAGTTTGGGATGGTAAAGGTGAATCAAATGAGGAAAAGTAAAATCCACATCCGCTCTGATCGACATGAACTTTAAGCACGCCACTGCTCTCCATACCAGGGGACCAACTTGAACTAAACATATTTTGAAGAAATGGCAAAACTCATGAATGACTGGATCAATGGCGGGGTAAATCCTAGAGTGAAAGGATAAGTTTAAACGCAAGAAAAACGGCTCTATAAGAAGAAATTCTCTGGTTAGGGTTGAGTATAACTATGGGAGTACTATCTTTCGAACGAAAATCTTTTCGAACGATTGGGATCAGCGGTTCAATAATTAAAGAAGGGTATTTATCAACTTTTTCCAATTTAAGCATTTGCTCGCAAAGAGATTTTTTGTCATGCTCAAAAGATAGATCTGACGGTACGATTTCTTCTACCGTTGGTTCTTGAAGGAGTTCAGCAGGTTCTTTTCCTTTAGAAGAGGATTTGTTAGACAAATCCCCTCTAGAGGAGATGCCCGAAATAGAAGGGATGGTAGAACCAGATGTACCATCCCGTGTCGACCCTGCACCACGAAGGGCGCCTCCTTTACCTCTTATATGTCTTGCGGGAGCATTGGGAAAAATATCGAGTATGGGAACTCTTTTTGGGATAGGATGTGAAGATGTCATCGTTAAACAAATTTTTACAGAAGAAAAACAGAAGGAGGAAGTGAGGAGTCACTTGATGAAGAAGATAACCGAAGAAGAAGGAATCGAAAGAGTATATGGAAAGCAACTGGCGAACTAAGAAGAGTAATGATGAAATGCCTTTAATAAAGGTAACCATCACTTCATGAATAGTGAAGAAAAAGGCTGCAAAACCGCAGAACTAGTAAAGAAATAACACGTATGAGGTGCATTAAATGGAAGGGACAATTGAAATATCAACACTGACATAGCATTTATTGTGACAAAAATTCCCTTTTTAATGAGAATCCACTTCTCAAATATTTAAATGATAAATAAATAGGAAGTGGGGGGACTATCTGTATTGAAAAAAACAAATTTTACTAAGAGTGATGTGGCATGATACCTGGATTGATCAAAAGGTCAACAAAATAATATTTAATCGAAAAGAGGAGTTCAAAGGGAACGCGGGGAATAATCAGATATATATCACGTATCTAAATAAGGCATTTAAGACTATGGACTCTTGAATATTCAAAAAAAATACGAACTTAATGATAAGAGACACGGGAAAAGGGAAAAGTAAGTAGATACGAGTTTTGTATCAATTCAAGACATTCAAGGGCACCAGATCAAAAAACATTTAAGACATGGATATGAAGACAAGAAGAAGTCCAAAATTCAAACATTAAATACCTGATACGTTAAAGAATTGACATTTAATAGGAATGATTGTGTAACGACCTATTCAGAGGTATTTATTACTCATAATTATGTCATTAAAGTCTAGGTTTCATTCTTCTACCTAGGGTCAGCTATAAAAGGAAGAAGTTATACCATTTGTGGACATGATCAACTATTGAAAGCATACTGAAATACAATTTTTCTTTACTGTTCATTCTAATTATTGAAAACCTATTACATTTTTTGGTCTCTTGATTATCAGTAACCCGGTTTTTCTATTATTTTCTAGTTTTAATCGAAAATTTTGGTTAAACATTCACTTGTACGACTAAATTGTGTTGTTTGTTGTTGTTGAATTGCTTGCTAATTATGGACAATCTTGATAACTTGAGCAATATCTTATGGATTAATAATTTTTGGATTTTTGTTACATGCACCGATAATAAAATATTTTTTATGTCATTCGTGTCATTAAATCTGTTATGGCAAGTTACTTCTCATTTATTGTATGTTATCGATCGACTTAATTGTTTATTACACCATCAATACAACTTAAAACTACCTTTAAATAGCCATATAATCTTAAAAGACACGTTACAAAAATTTTAGCACTATTCTCAAAATGACATTTCATATAATAGCATGCATGTTTGCTCAAGCTTCTCAAGAGGTTAAAAGTGTTTCTTTTTTTCTCAAAATTATTTTTTTTCTCAAGTTGAGATGTTTGGCCAAGATGTTTTTTGGCAATAAGTGATTTAGGAAAGAAGGAGAAGCAGTTTCTGTAGCTTTTTCCCAATTGTAGAAGCAAAAAAAGTTTTGACTTTTTTTCTTACCTAAAATAACTTTAACAAAATATAGTGTATAACAAAATAATCGTTAAACCTAAATACTTAGTATATTAATGTGTAAGTATTTCTTCTTATTTTTAGGATAGCTTTCTAATATATAGTGACGTTAGGGATGCAACAGTAACAACAACAACATGCCCAATAAAATTCCATTAATAGGATTTGGGGAGAGCATAGTGTACACAAACCTTACCCCTACCCCGAAAAGGGTAGATAGGCTGTTTTTAGGAATCTCTCGGCTAAACAAGCTGAGAGACTAATTTTTTTTTCAAAAGAATTAAGTACTTTTTAATTTTATTTTCATATTTTACTTAAATTAAATAAAAAGATTTAATTATTGCCTGTAATAATAATTTTTTGAGATTATATATTTACTTATATATTAACTATTAAGTAATCTATTCCATTTCCTTATTCGTAATTTAATACTTAAAAGAACTTTTTGAAAACCTTGGTTAAACACAAATTATAGCTCAAAGGTATTTTTCACAGTGATTAAACAAACACATATTATTCTCTCCAAAAGTACTTTTTCAGAAGCATTTTTGAAACAATTGTTGGTAATCTTTGTTCAAAATCAGAAAATCAGAGAAGTAAGCAAACGTTAGTTCAATAAACAAAATGTGTAGACAAAGGAAGGGTGATATGTAGAGGTACAATCTAAAAGGTGCCTCTTATGGAGAGGTGCAATCCAAAAGGTGCCTCTTCCATTTCCCATTCACACCCTTTTAAAAAAAATGCAACAATCCCCCACATGAATGGGGAATGGGCATATGTGAAAAAAAACATGCATGAAAATACTGTGTGATTCGCAAGTAGATTTAATCGCATCTGGATAAATAGGTTTCCCTTTGAACTTTCCGTAGTGAACTTATGTCGGATATACTCGGTCAATCGGTAAAATTGATATCTTTGAACCGTCGAGCTTTAGTGTATACCTAGACAACCATAAGTCACACAATCAACCCTTAACCGTCTTTGGTTCTCATTGTTGTGTTCGTTTCAGCCATGAACACCACCTGGTTCATAAGTGCATAGAGAACTGTCCTTACAGAATTCTCCTTGAAGCGGCTTACACTTCACACTTACATATGTGATTCCTAAACGTGTTGTCCCATAGATACACTATTTGATATACCATGTATCAAACTTAGAAACCATTAAAAATGTCTTAACATTTTATCATTGTTACTGAACATTGTCTTCATCACGAGAATGGACTAAAATATTATATTTGACAATGTTGAACCGGTCATGCATAACTTTGTTTGCTCCTTGAACCTAGATCTCGGACCTCCAAAATTCTAGGTAGAGTTACCCCCATGATGACTTGTCCTCGGCCATAGTCCCATTCCCTTAGATGATTTCTCAACTCCCTCTCTAGTTAGGCCTTTTATAAGCGGATCCGCCAAATCATCCTTTGATTTTACATAATCAATTGTGATAATTCCACTAGAAAGTAGTTGTCTAACGGTTCTATGTCTGCGTCTTATATGACGAGACTTTCCGTCATACATAACGCTCCCAGCCCTTCCTATTGTCGCTTGACTATCACAATATATGCATATAGGTGTCAAAGGATTGGGCAAAAATAGAATATCTTTAAAGAAATTCCAGAGCCGTTCAGCTTCTTCACCGTCCTTGTCTAAGGCTATAAACCCAACCTCCACTGTAGCGCAATCAATGCGCATTTGTTTGGACGATTTCCAATATATCGCTCATCGACCGACCGACTGTTTAGAATCGAATGAACCGGTGATCTAATTTTCATCACTATACCTCTCTATTATTGCGGCATACTTATTGTAGTGCAAAACATAATTTGGAGTATATTTCAAAACTCGTTTCATTGTCATGAACGTTCAATACAACCTTTCTTATGTTGTAGACTAAACGTCTCTACTTTCAATTGCATATCATATTATTGACTACACGTAATGTAGTAATAGTATATTATAACAACGGCTGGAATGATTGGCATCAGTTGTAACCACAACCTTTTAATATATAACACATTTATCAATCACTCCATCATTTTCAATCATTTGTATGTTATTTATATACGTCTATATGATATGCAAATTATAGCACCTTCATTTGTGAAACAAATCCAACTTTCAATGGATTATGGTCGTGTTCATCGGTTGGTTCACCTCATTATATACCAACGTATTAATATATTCGTTCATGAATGGTCATGTCTATACTAAAACATACAGACATATTATTTTATAAAAAAATCACAACCTTCAAAGTGACATCATTTCATAAAAGAACCAAACAATATAAATTTTCATTAAAGAAATGACCTTTCGAGAAAGACATGTGACCAACTTACGAATTAGTAGTTTCATCAACTAGTCTTCATTAAGAGTAAACAACTGATGAATTTACCAACTACTATATCAGCGAGTTTCAAATATCAATTTAGACATTACGTCTAACATTTGTTTTTGTCATGCATAAGATAAAAGCCCCCACATTCTAAATATTTCATCAATATATAATCAAAATAACGACTATATGATTTGAAGTATTCTTAATGTAAACACTTTTATTTACACTAATTAATTTTTGAAACTATTTGACAATATTATTTGGTCAAATCTCGCATGTCATTGTTTGGGTGACTTAACAAGTCGACACACCTTCGTTTCTTTTTCGGGAACCATGAACCCTTCAGGTTGTTCCATGTAAATGTCTTCCTCCAAATCTCCATTTAAGAAGATTTTCTCTAATTTCATTTGATGGATTTCAAGGCCATACACTGCGGCTAATGCTATTAACACCTGAGTAGATGTAATCATCGTTACCGGTGAGTATGTATCAAAATAAACAAGACCTTCTCGTTGTCTAAACTCTTTTGACAATTAATCTTGCCTTATATTTGTCAATAGCACCATCACTTTCATTTACTTTTTGAAAACCCACTTAGAATTCAAAGGTTTATTTTCTGGAGGAAGATCAACCATTTTCCCAAGTATGGATTCTATCTTACTATTGACAACCTCTTTTCAATATTGTGCTTCCGAGCAAGACATTGCCTTTTTAAATGTTTGAAGCTCACTTTCCAACAAGAATGTCAGAAAATCTAGTCCAAAGGAAGTAGTTATCCTTTGATGTTTACAACGTCTTAGATTCACCTCAATCGGTGTACTTTCTTTTGCTTTTTCCCGTGTTCGCTTAGATTTTTTTTTCCACTAGACGACTCACATTCTTTTTATATAGATAACTATTCTCAAAAAAATTAACATTATCTGATTCAATTACCGTATTAATATGAATGTCGGGATTTTCTGATTTATGAATCAGAAAACGATATGCCTTACTATTTGTTGCATATCTTATGAAAACGAATCAACAGTTTTCGATCCGTTTTTTATCCTTTTGGGTTTAAGAACTTGCACTTTACCCAAATATCCCCCACACTTGAAAATATTTCAAGTTGGGTTTTCTTCCTTTTATTCATTTTTCGTATAAAAGGATTTCGTAAGAATAGCTTCTCCCACAAGATTTGGGTAAACCAAAACTTACAACAAGGCATTAAATCATCTCATTTAACATTCTACACATTCTTTCCGCAATTCCATTAGATTGCGCTAATGAAGGGGCAGTCGTTTGGTGAATAATACCATATTCCAAACATTTTCATCAAAAAGGAGATTCATATTTGTTGAGCCCACTGCAAGAACTGTTGTTTGTGCCATAACATAGTCAGAATAAATGGTGAAGTTTTTAATCTTCAAACCAATCTAACACAATCAGAATTTATAAACGGTGAAGTTTTTAATCTTCTAACCGAGTACTGCCTGATACCGGATATATTAAATGGTGAAGTTTTTAATCTTCAACCCATGTAATATGTGACACAACAAATTTAATAAATGATGAAGTTTTTAATCTTCAAATCGAATAATAAATTAAAGTAGAAAATCACTAAGATTGTAATCTCCAAAATGAGTATAAAGTCACTTAGACTTTAATTTCCGACAAATGAGTAGAACGTCACAAAGACTTTAATCTCAACGAACGAGTAAAAATCACGCAGATTTTGATCTCGAAGCAGGAGTAGAAAATCACGAAGATTTTATTCTCCATAACGTGTGTAGAAAATCAAGAGAATTTTAATTCCCTTTCCAAAAGGTTTTTCCAACTAAATCATTATAACACTTTAAACAGTTTGATCTCTTTCTCTAATCAAACATATATCTTTACATATATTATATTCATGATCTCAAGATACATCAACTATTACGGAAAGTCTAATTCATATCTTACATACCTTGAAAATATTTTTTTCACATATTTTGATGCATACTACCAAATAGTATACCAATCAATCGATTATATTTGGTAAACTGAATAACAAAGTATTCTTTTATGTTATTCCCAACTATCACAGCATGCAAATATATATTAGTATATCTTTTGAGATCATCAAATAATCATTGGTATTCAATTCGGTACCATGCATAAATATATGTGGTAAAATCATGATCATCTATCCTAACATTCAAAATTATTGAATTTCATAAATTATAAGGATAGATAATAAAAAATAAGGTAAAGTAAATAGAACCTGATTCTATTTGCCATCGAGCCGCTCCAATATTTCAGCAATAATACGTTTCAAGATAACGGCGATTGTGGCTTTTGCTATTGCCACGTCTTGGCGAACACAATATATTTGCATCCATGACCACCTTTGTCGTCGTCGAACTCTTCAATTTGAATACTTTCACTTCTTCATTTTCTCCGTGGCATACAAACGATCATAGTTTTACTGAGAAAATTATATCTTTCAGCCAAGGAAAATATTTCAATAAATTCCTTAAGATTGTTGGTAATCTGTGTTCAAAATCAGAAAATCAGAGAAGTAAGAAAACGTTAGTTCAATAAACAAAACGTGAAATAATAATTCCGATCCCACAAGTTGCTTGTGTGTCCTTAAGGAATTTAATCCCCTCACTGTTGCCCAAGGTTTTGGATTAATTCCTCCCAGGATAGAACGTAATAACTATTCTGCAACACTGGCAATCGAAACTGCAGAATTTCAGCGAACTCAACAGACGGAGCAAATCACACTTGACACATAAGTTTATTTGAAAATAATGCAACAACATAAAAAGAGGGGAGAAATTTTCAGATTTTTCCATCTGATTTTCATGTCTAAAATATGAGGCCAAGCCTCTAAATTTATAGACAAAGGAAGGGTGATATGTAGAGGTGCAATCTAAAAGGTGCCTCTTATGGAGAGGTGCAATCCAAAAGGTGTCTTTTCCATTTTCCATTCACACCCTTTTAAAAAAAATGCAACAAAAACTACTTCTCAAAATAACTAATTTCTCCGATTTGCCCAAATAGGCTATAAGTATATTTCAATCCATAAAATTAAGGACCCCACATGTACCCCAAAGCATTGCCTTCCTATTTTTAGCTAAAAAAAATTCTTCTCCAATACGCTTGTGAAGATCCATGAGCTAGTTTCGAACAATTATTTGGGTTAATCAAAAATTTAATGACGTGCTTAAAGTGGTCCCGAGGTGTAAAGTCTTTGGAGATGTTAATGGGATTATAATGTATATTGAAGGAGGTTGAGAACGGTGTTTTAAAAGGCAGGGCTTAAAGTAAGGCATTTTACATTATACATTATCGAGGTGTAAAGGGTTTAAGTCTCATAGGTATTTAATTTTTAATATTTTATAAAATAATATAATTACAATAAATATTTATAAACATGTAAAATTGTATAAAAATTGATGAAAACTATAAATATGTGAAAAATGTATACATATAGATGTGCTCCATCACCCCCTAAAAAAAAAACTAGTCAAAACAGTCTATTATATGCTACTTAAAAGCACAAGTAACTTAAGTAGAAAATGTGAGCAAGTGATTTTTGCCCCATATGGTTCACTCCTATAAAATTCCAATAATTAGGATTTTGTTATAAAATAATAGAAGAACAATAACAATATTGCATAGAAAGAGAGAGAGATGGAATTCTTATTGAATTTTGGGATGAATTACAATGAAATAAAACCCTCTATTTATAGGGAGAGTTTGACTTAGCCACCAAGTAAGAAACCCTAGAATCTCTCTAAATATGGACATTCACAATAAATAGAATTATATTTATAACACACCTCTTGAATGTCTATGCAACAGGTAATGTGCCTCGTTAAAACCTTAACTAAAATAAAAGCTAGTGGGAAAAAAATCTAGAAAAGGAAAAAGAGTACACGTCTAATAATACGTCTTTTGGTTGCCTCGTTAAGAACCTCGCAAGGAAAACCCAGTGGGACAAAATCTTGTAAGGGAAAAAGAGTGCAACGCGCATTAACTCCCCCTGATGAGAGCATCAATTCACATCTTTAAGCCTTCGCATCCCGATCTTGTACACTAGCTTCTTGAAGGTTGACGTCGGTAGAGATTTTGTGAACAAATCAGCCATATTATCACTTGAACGAATCTGTTGCACATTAATATCATCATTCTTTTGAAGATCATGTGTGAAAAATAACTTTGGTGAAATGTGCTTTGTTCTATCTCCTTTTATGAATCCTCCCTTTAATTGAGCTATGCATGTTGCATTGTCTTCATACAAAATAGTGGGTAACTTGTCATATTTTATACCACATTTATCTCGAATAAGATGTATTATAGACCTCAACCACACACACTCTCGACTTGCTTCATGAATAGCAATTATCTCAGCATGATTAGATGAAGTAGCCACAATTGATTTCTTAGTCGATCGCCAAGATATGGCAGTGCCTCCACAGGTATACACATAACTTGTTTGAGATCGAGCCTTGTGTGGGTCGGATAAATACCCAGCATCAGCATAACCAACAAGATCGGGACTGCAATTATTTCCATAAAATAAGCCCATATCGGTAATCCATTTTAGATACCGCAATATGTGTTTGATTCCATTCTAATATCTCCTTGTGGGAGCAGAGCTATATCTTACTAAGACATTAACTGAAAACATTATGTCGGGCTTTGTAGTATTGGCAAGATACATTAGTGCACCAGTTGCACTAAGATATGGTACTTCAGGACCAAGTAGCTCTTCATTCTCTTCTTGAGGTCGGAATGGATCCTTGTTCACATCAAGTGATCGAACAACCATCGGAGTACTTAATGGATGTGCTCCATCCATGTAAAACCGTTTAAGTACCTTTTCTATGTAGGTAGATTGATGAACAAAAATTCCATTTGCCAAATGTTCAATTTGCAAGCCAAGACATAATTTTGTCTTTCCGAGATCTTTCATCTCGAATTCCTTCTTTAAATAATTAATTGCCTTTTGGAGTTCTATAGGATTTCCAATAAGGTTTATGTCATCAACATATACGGGAAGCACAACAAATTCCGATGTTGTTTTCTTTATGAAAACACATGGGCAAATGGCATCATTGATATATCCATCCTTTAATAAATACTCACTAAGACGATTATACCACATTCGTCCTGATTGCTTTAGACCATACAAAGATCTTTGCAATTACATTGAAAATATTTCCCGGGATTTTGAATTATTAGGCATTTTGAAGCCCTCAGGAATTTTCATGTATATCTCATTATCAAGAGAGCCGTAAAGGTAGGCAGTAACCACATATATTAAATGCATGTCAAGTTTTTCATGGACAGCATAACTAATGAGATAACGGAACGGTATAGCATCCATAACGGGTGAATATGTCTCTTCATAATCGACACCAGGCCTTTGTGAAAATCCTTGTGGAACAAGGTGTGCCTTATATCTTTGTACCTCGTTTTTCTCATTTCTCTTGCGTACAAAGACCCATTTATAGCCAACAGGTTTAACACCATTAGGTGTTTGGACTATAGGCCAAAAAACTTCACGTTTTGCAAGTGAACTCAACTCTGATTGGATTGCTTCTTGCCATTTTGGCCAATCAAGTCTTTGTCGACATTCTCCAACAGATTGAGGTTCAAGATCCTCACTTTCTTGCATAATGCTGGATGCAACATTATATGCAAAGACATAATCCACTCGATTCAAATTTGTCTCAATATCAATTGGATTTATTGATAGTTCCTTATTTTCTTTAGTCTCGGGCTCAGTGGATTCCTCATGAATCTCAGAATTTATTAAGTCATGGATTTCTTCATGAGATTATTTCATAGTGTCATTTTGATCATTTATTTTCTTTTTTCTAGGATTTTGATCTTTGGAACCTAATGGTCTGCCACGTTTCAGGCATGCTTTTAACTCATTAGCTATGACACTAGAAGATTGTCCAATAGGGACATCAATATAGATTGGAACATTCTCCACCGGGATATGTGATTTTGTTATCCTTTTCATATCTGTAAATGCATCTGGCATTTGATTTGCTATTCTCGGTAAATGAATAATCTTTTGTACCTCTTTTTCACAAATAGAGGCACGTGGATCAAGATGAGATAATGATGGATTTTTCCACAAAATTTCCCGTTTGGTTTCACCAACTTCTCCCCTAATTTTGGGAAAAGTGTCTCATCGAATCGACAGTCTGCAAATCGTGCAGTAAATAAATCTCACGTTAATAGCTCGAGGTAGCGAATAATGGAGGGCGATTCAAACCCAACCTATATTCCTAACCTTCTTTGCAGACCCATTTTGGTGCAATATGGTGGTGCTACAGGCACATGTGCTGCGCAACCAAAATTTCTTAAATGGGATATATTAGGTTCATGACCCAAAACTAATTGTAAAGGGGAATATTTATGATAATTTGTCGGTCTGAGACGAACTAGCATTGCTGCATGAAAAATGGCATGACCCCAAACAGAAGTGGGCAGCCTCGCTTTCATGAGTAACGGTCTTACTATCAATAGCAGAAGTTTAATTAAGGACTCTGCAAGACCATTTTGAGTGTGAACATGAGCTTAAATGCTAAGAAATAATCATTAAATGCTTGGGATGAAAACTCAACAGCATTAAGTCTAATAGACTTAATTGGACTATCGGGAAATTGTGCTCGTAATCGAATTATTTGTGCCATTAATTTTGCAAACGCGAGGTTGCGAGATGACAATAGGCACACATGGGACCATCTTGAAGATGCGTCTATCAAGACCATAAAATATCGAAACGACCCACTAGGTGGGTGAATAGGTCCACAAATGTCTCCTTGTATACGTTCCGGAAACGCAGGGGACTCAATTCCAACCTTTGTTGGTGATGGTCTAATTTTTAACTTGCCTTGATAACAAGAAGTGCAAGAAAATTCATCATTTAAAAGAAACTTTAAATTCTTTAATGGATGCCCATTTGAGTTTTCTATAGTTCGTCTCATCATAATTGATCCAGGATGTCCCAATCGATCATGCCAAAGTGATAATAGGTGAATTTGACTATAATTATAGCCTAAATAATCACACTTTGTTATGGAATTAATGTTGTTTATGAGGACAAAATGCTTTGATTAGTGTTCGTTTGTGTTTTATAGGTACATGTGATATATTGGATGCTAAAAAGAGCTATTTTGGAGTCCTAGGTTGATGAAAAGGCCAAAAGAAGAGCTAAAGTGAAGAGAGCTTGTAGAAGCAGAGAAGAATCAGACGGAATGTTCATCCGCGGTTCACTCGCGGCCGCGGATGAACCGCGAATAATGAAGCCCTCTGAAGTTTGCCTGTTTGCGGTCCGCTCACGGCCGCGAATGAACCGTGGAAGGCACCGCAACAGTAATCCTAATTGTACTCAAACTTAGTTCTTAGCCCTAAAAACCTCTATTTAAAGTCCTAGTTTGCCCCATAGAGGCATGTTGTCTTTATTTCAATACTTTTGCAAGATATTTAGTAAGAGAGAATCCTCTCAAACTCTTTATTTTATTTTATATCAATTATTTCTTTATGATTTCAATTATTATTCTTGTTTCTTCAAGCATGAGTAGCTAAATTCGTTTCTAAGGTTTTGATGGAACCTATTGAGTGATGAACTTATCGTTTATGTGATTATAAATTGTGAATTAGATTTCTATTTGTTCAACTTCATTTTTGTTGTAGTTAATTCGTAGATCCCCAATTAGCCGTGCCTATTTAGTGTGCATAACTTGGAAAAGAGTGCATATTTAGGTATATTGTTGAACAACACCACACCTAGGTTATTGGAGGAATCTATAACTTTAGGCGTAAAGACGGGGTTAGGAATAACGAAGTCTTGGGTGCAATATTAAGTGAACTATTCAAATTAAAGCTAGCTAGGGTAGCTCGGGAGAGTGCACTAGTAAATTATTGTAATTGCTAGGGAGAGGGTTACGATACACAGAGCGTTCATGATTGATAGAATATATTAACAATTTGTAAGAGCATAACGATAAGGGATTCCATCAATAGGGGAAATCAATACCTTAGTCCTTCTCCATATTATTTTTATACAACATTCAATTCTTTCATTTAAGCATTCTTAATTCTTGCAAGTAGTAGTTCGAAAATCATATACAAAGATATTCTAAATTTTGGGAACTTGATTCGGAAGTACTCTTGGGTTGTGAAAGTTGTGATTGATAGGTTAATTCTCTGTGGATCGATCTTGGACTTATTAGACCAAGTTATATTGACTACGACCGTTGCTTGGACGTGAATCACCAACCTTCCGGTGGGCATCGGTTTTTGGAATATGTACTTCAAAGGATCCAGTCTGGTAATGAGGTGAGTGGTATGAGCTTGGAGGTAGTATCTCAATTTCTGAGCGACCCTGTCAGGGCACATCA
>JASVEL010007606.1:0-31861 GCA_032618575.1 Nicotiana noctiflora
ATAGGTCTAGGACGATTATTTGCATCATATCTGACTTAGGGGACTCAACACAGGGGTTGGGTCCGTCTAGGACAGGTGACCCGATATTTGAAAAAGACCGAGCATATTATATGTTGCATTATTATTGTCTTTGATCGTTATGCAGACCGGCAAATTTCCCGAAGGTAGAAAAATTGTTGAAAAGAAAAACAAAAGAGAGAGAAATAATAATTAGTGAAATTGGGTATCCGAAAAATCCAAAAATTTGAAAAAAAAATGGTTTTGTTGTTGAAATAAGTGGTCAAATAATCTGACCGAACTACGCAGGTTTAATTCTCGCCATTAGGTGGGATACGTAGGCAACCCTTAAACGGGTTCAACCACACTTTTAGAAAAAGACCAAAAAGATTTTTTCTTTTCAAATAATTGAAGTGATTGCTATTTTTGGAAACGGCTGAATGTTCTGAAAGGACGCCGGAAGGCTGTTTTGGCAAAAATGGCCACTTCGAGAGTCATGATTCTTTCAAGAATGAAAATTTGCATTGAAAAAATATTTTTCCTCTTTTCTAAATAAATCACCTTAATAAATGTGTAGGATGAGCACAATGTTGAATGAACGTTTCTCCTTAATGAATAAAATCCCTTTGGAGCTGAAACTGTGGTGGCAAGACATGGGAACGGAAAATCAGGACTGGGTCAATGGTTACTTGAAAGATCTTACTGGGATTATTGGACATAATTCCCCGAGGCGACGTAATTAGAGAATTGGTCACATATTGGGACCCGGCACACAATGTACTACATCTCCCGGATTTTGAACTCACTCCTACTCTGGAGGAAATTACTTTCTATATAGGGAATAATGAGGTCCCCTTAAAAGGAAAATACCCGGTATCGCCAAGAACGGTAACGGTGCATCGTTTTCTAGATTCTTTGAAAATCGCCAGGAATGTCCGCAACGAAGATTTAGCCAACGGGTTTTGCTCCTTGAACTTTATCTATAGTAGGTATGGACATATCGAGGGTTTCAACGTCTCCACGAACAGGTTATGCAGCAAGTCCAACCGAGCAAAATGGGAGGAGCATCGAAGGTTTGCTTTCTTAGTGGCATTTCTCGGAATTGTCATATTTCCGAGAAAAGATGGGCACATCAGCATAAAGGTTGTCGGGGTAGCGAGCACATTGATAGTACAAGACAATTGTACTCTAGCTCCAATGATTTTAACTGACATCTACCATGCCTTGACTGCATGCAAAGCTGGAGCCAACTTCTTTGAAGGGTGCAATTTGATTTTGCCGATTTGGTTGATTGAACATCTATGCCATCATCCTTCGTTCTCAAATTATGGTCCGACCGGACGAACATGTCTGGAAGAATTCTGTACGAGAACAAAAGAAGTCAAATTGCCAGAGGGAGTAAAGGATTGGATCTCACATCTTCGATCATTGACTGATGGCCAGATCGATTGGACATATGATTGGCTACCTCTTGACGATGTAATATATATGCCGACAGAAGGGTCACCATTTTTTATCATGGGCTTGAAAAGCATCCAACCTTACGCCCCATACAGGGCCCTGCGACAGTTGGGTAGATGTCAAGTTATTCCGAGAGACGGGGACCTCAGTTCGCAAGCTATAGAAATTGGTCCGGATGGGCAATTCCCGGAAGCAAAGATCCGGCAAATTTGGAATGAGTGCCAAAACCTAAAAATGGATACTTGTGTGCAAAATAGAGCTTGGGGAGAAGTATCATCTGGATATTTCACATGGTATCGACCGGGTATTGAGCATGAACGGCTTTCGAAAAGACCTCACCTGCAAGATTTGGTGGAGCAGTCTAAGGAAAATCAGAATTGGGCGGCCAAAGAAAGAGAATACAAGGCCAAGATCAGCTTGCTGGAAGAACAATTGAGAAATCTGCAGTTTGAAAGTGGTTTACAGGCGGCATCCGATGAAGGAGAGAAAAAGCAGCTGAGGAAAGAAAACGAAATGTTAAAGTCTCAGTTTGCTCAAATGAAAATTGCATCCGAGACCCCCGTTCGCTTAGCCCGGGATGAGAAATTGATTGAAACTCTTCGGCGTAAAGTGAATGACTATAGCTTTGTCTTGGACAATGCTGAAAAGGAATTAGTCAGGGCTCGGAAGCAATTAACCATAGATGCTGAGGAAAGAGCCAAAAAGGTTCGGCAATTACAAGATAAACATGAATTTGAGGTATCTCGGCTAAGAAAGAAAATGGTTTCAACCACGGTTAAAAGTAACAAGATTATCAAGGATCTCAAAGAAGAGAGAGAGCATTGTTACACAACTATGGCTCGACTAGAGTTGAAGCTACAACAAATACAGAAAGATAACCAACATACCTTGGATGCTCGCACTGAACATATAAGCCGATTGCTCCAAGAAAAAGGGGTCATTCGAGAGAAGATTGTTCACATTGCTCAATACATCACCCGAAAGAGTCAGCTGTGTGAAGATATGTCCCGAGGAACCTTTGTATCAGCGGTGAAGTTCTTTGTGCAACAAGTCATGTCTGACCTGGATAGGCTCCAAAAGGGATTAGCATATAGGCCCGCGTCAAGATCGAACGATATCTCACGAGCACTAGGAGCATTAATGTATTCATAGGGCATGCATCTTATTTTTTTATATTTCTTCGCATTAGCATTACAACATCATCTTGTAAACCAATTTTTTTGAACTATCAATGAAAATCAAGTGTTGTTCTCAATCCTTTTGCTTTATGTTATTTCTTTTAATTACGGTAGGCAAATAAATAGGAACGCAATTGTGAAATGAAAAGAGAGAAAGAGAGAGATAAAAGTGAAAAAAAAAAGATGGTTGGTTCAAATAAGTGAAGGCCGGGATGATGCATGACGACTCGAGGAAAATGTGTTTACTTTAAAGTCGTTGCATCTTATCTCTTCATGAGCTAACAACTAATGAGTGTTGATTGTTTGTGAGATCCAGATTTTGTGGCAACTGGCATTCTGTCTACTCACCCTTACAACACGAGATATAAGAAAATGACAAAAGCTGTGTCGCAAGAAATTGAGACAACTGTCATGGATCCCGCTCAAGAGGAAGAAATTGTGGATGTAGCGGGGATGAAGGAAGAGATGTACAAATTAAAATAGCAGATGGCCGAAATGTATCAGGCTTGGTCTAGAGTTCAACCCCTGCCAACTTACCCTGCCAATCCCACATACATCCCTCCAGCTAACCCCAATCCTGAACCACCCACATTGAATGCACCCTCTACATACCCCGATTACCATCACTATTATGCCTCCACTTCCCAAGTACCACCACCTCCAACAAAACAAGTACCATCCCATCCACCCCAAGTTGCTCCAGTGTATGTGGCACCTCCACCTGCCAACCTGCACAAATCATCGAGTGAACCAGTGTTCCACATCGAAGATCCTCATCACTACCCACCTGAACCAACTTTCCGACAGCACGAATCCCACACTCCGCTGATGGAGATGAGTAAAGAGAAACCTGCTAAAAATGCGGGGCAAGAGGATATGGCTAGGAAGGTGAAAAGTTTGGAAAATGCCTTTCGCAATATGCAAGGATTGGGAGGGCAAGTGAGCGTGGCATACAAGGATTTGTGTCTGTTCCCTGAAGTGCAACTTCCTGCTGGATTTAAGTTGCCGAAGTTTGATATGTATAGCGGACATGGAGACCCGGTAGCCCACCTTAGGGGTTATTGCAGTAAAATGAGAGGTGCAGGAGGTAGGGATGAGCTGTTGATGGTGTATTTTAGCCAAAGTTTAAGCGGTTCTGCTTTGGAGTGGTATACTCGACAGGATCATACCAGGTGGTTCGTTTGGGACGATCTCGCGCAAGACTTCGTGAACCATTTCCGATACAATCTGGAAATCATACCAGACAGACTATCACTCACAATGATGGAGAAAAAGCCAGGAGAAAGCTTCAGGGAGTTTGGTTTCAGGTGGAGAGAACAAGCGGCAAGAGTAGATCCGCCGATGAAGGAAGGAGAAATGGTAGATTGTTTCTTACAAGCTTTGGAGCCTACTTATTATGGTCATTTAGTGTCAGCAATTGGAAAAAGTTTCAATGAGGTTGTGAAGATGGGGAGCTTTGTTGAGGAAGGTTTAAAAACAAACAAGATCATGAGTTTTTCGGCAATTAAGGCCATGAATCAAGCAACACAGACTGGGAATGGAGGAGCAATTGGAAAGAAGAAAAAAGAAGAAGTAGCAGTTGTGGAAAGCAGGCCTTGGAACCGTAACCAACAACCACCAAGACCATACCGTCCATACCCACCAAACCCGTCAACTCCATACAACCCGCCAACCACATATAGCCCACCAACCCCATACAACGCACCGACCACATATAACCCACCTCCACCATATTACCCACCAACTGCCCCGCACTACCACCACCCACTAGGCCAAACCTACTCACCACTACCACCACATGTGTGGAGAGCCCAAGCCCCGCATAATGTCTACCACACCCAAAACACAAACCCTGCCCCTAGAACCTACAGAAACCCAAACAGGCCCAGGACTGACCCAGAATGGAGGAATAAGGCAAAGAAAACATTCACCCCGTTGGAAGAATCATATACCAGCCTATATCACAGATTAAAAGAATTGGGAATGTTGAGCCTGATTGAACCTAAACTTCCAAACCCACCTCCGAAAAACATTGATCAATCTGTCAGGTGTGAGTATTGTTCAGGAGCACCAAGACATGATACTGAAAAGTGTTGGCATCTGAAGAGTGCTATCTAGGATCTTATTGATAGTCGGAGAGTTGAAGTGCAAGCTCCGGAGGCTCCAAACATCACGCAAAACCCACTGCCAGCTCACCATGAAATGCATATGATAGAATTGGCGCAGGATGAGAGCAATCGGAAGCCGTCGCAGTCTGTTATGATGATTAAGGCCAGTAGCAGAACAGAAAAGGAATCCGAGAAAGAAAAAGTGATTGTTGTGGAACCAGTAAAAAGGCCAGTAGTGGTGGAGAATTTGAAGGTTGTAGTACCAGGCGTGAAGCCGATATTTACAGTGAAAGGCGCGAGTGTGGAACCAGTTATCATAAGACCGGTGGTGCAGATGCCGGTAGTGAACACGAAGATTGTATCTTGGAATTGCAACAAGGTAGCAGTGATCTACAAAGGGAAAGAGGTATCTGGAGAAATCAATGAAACTCACGGCCTGACTCGGTCTAGGAGGTGTTTTGCCCAGAAGAGTTAAGAAGAATGAAAGCGGTGAAAGAGAATCAGTTAAAGAAGCCTGTGTCCGAAGAAGAGGCGGAGGAATTCCTCAAAAAGATAAAGTCGCAGGATTACTCTATAGTCGAACAACTGAGGAAAACCCCCGCACAGATCTCTTTGCTCTCGTTGTTAATACACTCAGAAGAACACAGGAAAGCTCTGATGAAGATATTGAACGAGGCTCATGTCCCAGAGAAGATCTCAGTCTGTCACCTTGAAAAGATTACCAATAAGATCTTTGAGTCTAATAGGATTACGTTCTCAGATAATGAATTGCATGTTGAGGGAACCGAGCATAATAGGGCACTTTATCGTACGGTGAAGAGCGAGGAGTCGGTGGTGACCAGAGTATTGATAGATAATGGTTCAAGCGCAAATATTTGCCCGCTGTTAACTTTGGGGAAGCTGAATGTCAGTCCGGATAGAATTCGGAAGAACAGTATAAATGTGAGAGGATTTGATGGGGGAGGTAAGAACACGTTGGGAGACATTGTCTTGGAAGTGACCACAGGGCCTGTGGATTTTACTATGGAATTTCAGGTGTTGGATATTGCTGTGTCCTATAATTTATTGCTAGGACGACCATGGATCCACGCGGCCAAGGCAATGCCGTCGTCTTTACACCAGATGGTCAAATTCGAATGGGAGCAGCAAGAAATTGTGGTGCATGGTGAAGAAAATACCTGCAGTATTGTGATTAGGGGACCTTGGGTCTACCAGGTGACAGATACCATAGCAGTAAACAAAATTGCTGAAGGAGAAAAACTGCCGATCCCTACCTACTGCTGTGATGGTAGCCAAGGAGATGCTTAAAAACGGGTTTGCGCCAGGAAAAGGGCTGGGCAAAGCTTTGCAAGGAGTTATCCAACCGGTTCAATTGCCAGAAAACAAAGGCACTTTCGGCTTAGGGTTCAAACCCACCTATGCCGATATCCAAAGAGCCTCCAAAGCCAAAAAGAACTGGACCCTGCCTAAGCCTATACCCAAACTATCCGACACCTTCACCAAGCCTGGTACTAAATATCGGACATCTGCCGTGTCAAGGTACATCGAGACCCGACCTGATGAAGAACTTCTGAGGTTTGAGAAGATATTTGGGGATGTGAATATGGTTGAAACGGGGGAAGGCACTAGCAAAATGGATGTGCAGTTTGTGGGATCTGGCGTCATGCTGAACAATTGGGAAGCCACTCCTTTCCCTGTCAGGAAGGAGTCCTGGTAGTTAGCTCTGAAAATTTCATCATCGCTTTCCCAGAAAAATAATTGTTACTTTTGTAGTTCTCCTACCCCCTCATGAAAAGAAAAATGAAAATGTATCCCGAACTTTGTTCATCTTTTATCAATGAAATGTAGTTTTCCTTTTTCTTTATTTTTTGCCTTATTTTCTTTATTTTTCCTTCTGTACAGTTCTGTATGTGTTGATTCTGATGCCATGTCATGCGTGAAGGATTCTCGGCCCAGTTCTGACAGTCGCATTACCATACAACAAATTGAGGATGATAGTCAGATACAATGTGAGGATGAGGAAGCCCTGGAGGAAATAAGTAACATAAACCAATACGAGGAAAAGCCCAAACCGAATTTGAGTGATACGAAATCCATTAATTTGGGGAGTGAAGATAATAGCCGGGAAACAAAGATTGGTGTTCATTTGGAGGCACCCCTCAGCGAAGAATTGATAAGGTTGTTGCATGAGTTTAAGGACATCTTTGCTTGGTCCTATGATGACATGCCCGGACTTAGCACTGGTACACAAGTTGCCTATCTACCCCAAACGCCGGCCAGTAAAGCAAAAGTTGCGGAAATTCAAAACGGACATTAGTGTAAAGATAAAAGAAGAGGTAAATAAGCAGTTTGAGGCGAAGATCATAGGAGTAACCAAATACCCCACCTGGTTGGCGGACGTCATGCCGGTCCCAAAGAAAGATGGAAAAACCAGAGTGTGTGTGGACTACAGAGACCTCAACAAAGACAGCCCAAAGGATGACATCCCATTGCCAAACATCCACATATTGATCGACAATTGCGCCAAGCATGAGATCGGTTCATTTGTAGATTGTTATGCCGGTTGTCATCAGATCCTGATGGACGAAGAAGACGCAGAGAAAACTGCTTTCATTACACCTTGGGGAACATATTATTACAGAGTGATGCCGTTTGGATTGAAAAATGCCGGGGCAACTTATATGAGGGCAATGACCACAATGTTTCATGACACAATGCACCAAGAAATTGAAGTATATGTGGACGATGTCATCATAAAGTCCAAAAAGCAACCTGATCACGTGAGGGATCTGACAAAGTTTTTCCAAAGACTCCGGAGGTACAATTTAAAGCTCAATCCTGCGAAGTGCACCTTCGGAGTACCTTCAGGGAAACTGTTGGGGTTTATAGTGAGTCGGTGAGGTATTGAACTAGATCCATCAAAGATCAAGGACATCCAAAGTCTACCTCCGCCGAAGAGCAAGAAGGAGGTAATGAGCTTATTGGGGAGGTTGAATTACATTAGCCGGTTCATCGCTCAGTTGACATCAACATGTGAGCCGATCTTCAAGTTGTTAAAGAAAGATGCAGGAGTGAAATGGACCGACGAATGTCAGGAAGCCTTTGACAAGATCAAGGAATATTTGGCCAATCCTCCGGTGTTAGTTCCTCCAGAACCAGGGCGACCTCTAATTCTGTACTTGACAGTGCTTGACAACTCCTTTGGTTGTGTGCTAGGCCAACACGATGAGACGGGCAAGAAAGAGCAAGCTATATATTACCTCAGTAAGAAGTTCACATCTTACGAGGTAAAATATACTCAGCTAGAAAGAACTTGTTGTGCGTTGATCTGGGTGGCTCAGAAATTGAAGCATTATTTGTCAACATATACTACATACTTGATATCATGACTGGATCCTCTGAAGTACATATTTCAGAAGCCTATGCCTACAGGGAGACTTGCTAAATGGCAGATTCTGCTCACAGAATTTGACATTATCTATGTGACTCGTACGGCAATGAAGGCGCAAGCAATTGCAGACCACTTAGCAGAGAATCTAGTGGATGATGCATATGAGCCTTTAAAGACATACTTTCTGGATGAGGAGGCTATGAATGTCGAGGAAATAGAACAAGATGAGAAGCCAGGATGGAAAATGTACTTCGACGGAGCCGTCAACAGCAAGGGTGTTGGTATCGGAGTGGTACTCATTTCAGGTACGGGTCAACACTATCCCGTCACAGCTCAGGTTCGATTTTTCTGTACCAACAACATGGCCAAATATGAGGCATGTATCTTGGGATTACGGATGGCTATAGACATGGGTATTCAAGAGATTTTGGTCATGGGTGACTCGGATCTCTTGGTACACCAAATCCAGGGAGAATGGGAGACACGATATTTGAAATTGATACCTTACCGGTATTGTTTGCATGAGTTGTCCCAAAGATTCCAGTTCATAGAATTCAAACACATCCCAAGAATGCACAATGAGATTGCAGATGCTTTGGCTACATTGTCCTCTATGCTGCATCATCCGGACAAGACTTATATAGATCCACTCCAGATCCAAGTTCGTGATCAAAATGCTTACTGCTTTGCTGTGGAAGAAGAATTGGATGGAAAATCGTGGTATCATGACAACAGGGAATACCTGAAAGCTGGCAAATACCCGGAGCAGGCCACTGGAGATCAGAAAAGAGCCATCAGACGCTTAGCTAATGGATTTTTTCTCAGTGGAGGAGTCATATACAAGAGAACACCAGATCTGGGGTTATTGAGGTGTGTGGATGCACAACAAGCTGATGAGATTATTAATGAAGTACATGCTGGAGCCTGTGGACCCCACATGAGCGGATATGTCCTAGCGAAGAAAATTTTGTGAGATGGGTATTATTAGCTCACTATGGAGCGTGATTGTATCAGATATGTGAGGAAATGTCACCAGTGCCAGGTACATGGAGATCTGATCCACTCCCCGCCTTATGAGTTGCATACAATGTCTGCACCGTGGCCCTTTGTCGCCTGGGGCATGGATGTTATCGGTCCGATAGATCCAGCGGCCTCTAATGGACATAGATTCATCTTGGTTGCAATCAATTATTTCACCAAGTGGGTTGAGGCAAAAACGTTCAAGGCAGTGACAAAGAAAGCGGTGGTTGACTTTGTGCATGAGAATATTATATGCCGGTTTGGAATTCCCAAGGTGATCATCACAGATAATGGAGCCAATCTAAATAGTCATCTCATGGCGGAAGTTTGCGAGAGATTTAAGATCACACATCGCAATTCCACACCTTATAGGCCAAAGGCGAATGGGGCAGTAGAAGCGGCGAATAAGAATATCAAGAAGATTCTCCGGAAAATGGTGGAGGGATCCAGGCAATGGCATGAAAAGTTACCCTTTGCTCTTATGGGTTACCGCATGACAGTGCGTACTTCTATCGGAACCACACCTTACTCACTGGTGTATGTGATGGAGGCTGTTATACCCGTGGAAGTAGAAATACCGTCATTACGGATCATAGCTAAAGCTGGAATAGATGACGAAGAATGGGTAAAAGCCCGGCTGGAACAACTGAGTTTGATCGATGAAAAGAGATTGGCTGCAGTTTGCCATGGGCAGTTGTATCAACGGAGAATGGCCAGAGCATACAATAAGAAGGTACGACCTCGGAAGTTTGAAGTCGGACAACTCGTACTGAGGGGTATCTTACCGCATTGGGCCGAGGCAAAAGGCAAATTTGTGCCAAATTGACAGGGACCATTTGTAGTATCGCGGGTGTTGTCCAATGGGGCATTATATTTAACAGATGTTGAAGGAAAGTGCGTAGAGACTGCTATCAACTCAGATGCGGTCAAAAGATACTATGTATGACTCATTTTCAATTGTATGTTTTGCATTTTGTTGTGATTTTGGAATTGAAATGACGAAGGCGTTTTATTCTCTATCCAAACACTTTATCCATTGACAACCCCTTTGAGCCTTAATGAATATATTCTTTCATATCCCTCTCTCGGAATCGCTTATAGCGCAATAAGGAAATTGACAATTAAAATTGGCAAAATGGAAACTGATGAATGAAAAAAAGGAAAAGAAAAAAAAAGGAAAAAAAAAGAAAGAAAAAAAAAGGAAAAGAAAAAAAGAAGAAGAAAAAGACAAGAAATCGGGAAAAAGTCAAAAAGAAATCCATCTAACTAATGAAGTTGGATGAACTACGTTTGACTTGATCCCGAAAGGGTACGTAGGCAGCCTCTCTGAGGTTCAGTCACAATAAAAAAAAATCCAAAAATTCCCCACATATTGAAACTGGGGCAGAAGTTATGTTGAATAAATTCCGAGAGTTGTAAATATATTAGAACCCTCATAAAATTTTGAGCCTTTATACCTTTCTTTCTTAACCCATCCAAAAGCCACGTTACGGTCCAAAGAAAGACCTTCTGATCAATTCCAAAGTGATAACAGATGCAATGAAGGAAGAGCAAGACATCGGATAATACCCGTGGTACAGAGAACAAAATACAAAAGGAAAAAAATGAAAAAATGAAAAAAATGAGAGAGTCTCACCGGTGAAAACCTTAACTGGCACTGTGAGGCGACTGTGAGTTTGAGAGAAATAAAATGAGAGAGTCTCATTAGTGAAAACCTTAACCGACACTGTGAGACGATTGTGAGGTTGAGAGAATAAATGAGAGAGTCCTATTGGTCAAAACCTTTCGAGGCACCGTAGGGCGATCATAAGGACTACCAGAAAAAGAGAAAAGGCAACAAAAATAGTATTGGTTTGGGTTGAAAACAATTCGGAGTTAGAATAATGATTGGAACGAACTGGGTCAGAGTTTAAATACATGGCATGGTCAGCGGAATCAGCCAGCAAATACCCAGATAAGTTCTATCATCTCTCCAAAACACCCTTTACCCTTCTTTCACTTTTCTACATTTCATTGTTTATCTTTTAAGAGCTAACTACCAGCTCCTGATGACGAAAGCTAAAACAACACTGGATCAGATAGAAAGAAGAGTTGGGGAGAAAATAAAGAAGTTTGGCAAACATGGCCAAAGGAGAAGAAAACAAAAATAAAAAGGGAAAAGTAAGAAAATACAAAAAGAGTTCGCAAGAGATAGGCAGCTGAAAAGTCACAAAGTAGGAGAAAAAGCAAAAAAGAGGAAAGCAATAAGAGGCAGGGACGGCAGATGCCAGTTGCCAGCAGTTTATATCTAATAAATTTTGTTTCATGATTCATGCAGGAACAAATTGTCACTAATCACCTTAAAGTGAATGTGACCAATGTGGAAAATAGAAAACACTAAAAAAAGAAAGTTTGCCAATAAGTGGAGAAATTCACAGGTGAGAGACAATTGGTCAAATAAAATACCAAAAAGAGGAAGGTAGTATCTTTTAAAATCCACTCCCTAGTCCTCAGGCTGAGGGAATACTTTTCTGCATAGCACGTTTAATTTCTGTTAGGCGCCCACCTTCTAACAAGGGAATACTTTTCTGCATTGCACATTTAATTTCTGTTAGGCGCCCACCTTCTAACAAGGGAATACTTTTCTGCATAGCACGTTTAATTTCTGTTAGGCGCCCACCTTCTAACAAGGGAAAACTTTTCTGCATTGCACGTTTAATTTTTGTTAGGCGCCCACCTTCTAACAAGGGAATACTTTTCTGTATAGCATGTTCAATTTCTGTTTGGCGCCCACCTTCTAACAAGGGAATACTTTTCTGCATTGCATGTTTAATTTCTGTTAGGCGCCCACCTTCTAACAAAGGGAATACTTTTCTGCATTGCACATTTAATTTCTGTTAGGCGCCCACCTTCTAACAAAAGGAATACTTTTCTGCATTGCACGTTTAATTTCCGTTAGGCGCCCACCTTCTAACAAGGGAATACTTTTCTACATTGCACGTTTAATTTCTGTTAGGCGCCCACCTTCTAACAAGGGAATACTTTTCTGCATAGCACGTTTAATTTCCTTTAGGCGCCCACCTTCTAACAAGGGAATACTTTTCTGTATAGCACATTTAATTTCTGTTAGGCGCCCACCTTCTAACAAGGGAATACTTTTCTGCATTGCATGTTTAATTTCTGTTCGGCGCCCACCTTCTAACAAGGGAATATTTTTTTGCATCGCATATCAAGCACGTTTAATTTCTGTCAGGCGCCCACCTATCTAACGAGGGAATACATTTCTGCATATTTACTTCCTGCAATTTTAGTCTTTATGTTAGCTAAAAGCCCACACTGGGGCAGAAGAAAACGTTTGTTGTTTTGTTTTGTTTTGAGCAGGCTTCAACTCGAGGACATGAAGTATCATTGAAAAAAAAAAGAGGAAAACAAGAAAGAAAATCAGCAAAAAAAAAGAGCCGGCATCAAAGAAAATCAACAAAAAGAGAGTCGGCATCACAGAAAATCAAGAAAAAAGACAAGGAGGAGCAAAAGCTAGATTAGGAACAATTGTAATTGTAGGATGATAGCTTAGAATATCTTCTTCATTTTACATTCCCCCCCCCCGGTGTAATAAGGAGTAAGTCGGCAAGCCTCAACAGTGTCAATGCTACAGTGAGTCTGGTAGTTTTTAAAACTGCTAGACCTTCCCGAACTACACTGAACTGATTCATGTTTAGCCCAGGATATGTAGGCAACCTCTAAAGCAGGGTGCGGTCAAAAGGTTTTTCAAAAATGCTTTTACAGAATGTGCCAATGTGCAAAAATCTCTCATTTCTGCTCACTTGTCTGAAACTCTTCGTGTTCCCGAGCAAAGAGGGGCAGCTGTGAGCACATGATTTTTGCACCGGGCAAATAATTCCAAAATTAAAATAAATCTATTTTTGAGTGCAATTGTGTGCGTTGTTTGAAATTAGCTACACTTTGGTGTGTTTGAATAATTGGAAATTAGAAAATCAAAAAAATTGGGTTAAGTAATTAATTTGTTTATATTGATTAGTTTTAAGAAATAAATTAGCAAAAATAGTTTAATTAGTGAAAAATTAGGGGAAAATAGTAGAAACATTGCAAAAAATACTAAATAATTAGAATAAGTGGGAAATTAGGTTTTTATAATATTCCATAAAAGAAAAAAAAATACAAAGGAAAATACATTAAAAAAAATTAAATACCAGAAAATACAAAAATATATATAGGTATAATAAACTAGGCCAATTGAAATCCAATTGTTTGGCCCAGTGATTTGGCCCAGTGAATTGGCCCGTCTGATCCCATGAGATTCAAATCTCCACCGTTCAAACAAGCTGAATCTAACGGTGGAGATATTTGGTCGAATTATTTAGATAATTAAAATGTGAGATCGAATCCTAGCCGTCCGTTTGAAATGATCTGAGGGTCAATGGCTTTGGTCTCTTTACGAGTAATACGGCGTCGTTTTAGTAACGCTAACGACAGCCGTTGATCTCCATCAATTGGACGGCCTGGATTACCTATGACACATTGCCTATAAAAGGCTTGTGTCTGAACGGCCCGGCAATTTCCCTAATTTCATAACCCTAGTCGCCCCTTACTCCTTTCTTCTCTCCCTCTTCATCTCTTCTTCAACCTCATGAAACCCTAGCCGGCCAATGGCGGCCACCACCCTCCACGGTGGTCGCCGGCCCCTCTAACCCCTCCTCTCTTCTTTTCCTTCTTCTTTTTCTTCTTCTCCATCAAAACTCCAAAAATAGACCCCCTTTCTTTTGAAACTCCGGTCACCGGAACTCCACCGGTGACCACTCAAACAATGAATCACCGCCTCAAACCAACGCCGGTCGGTCCGTCTTGACCTGATCTATCACCCTACCCCAATGGCTTCCCTCGAATCTGCCCAAACTCTTCGAATATCCCAAAAAGGGTCGCCGAAAACCTAACTCCGGCGACTCCAAAACTCGAACCTCTTCAAAGATCCACCCTTTACCCTACCCAAACACCCCCACAAACCCAAAAGACCTAAAAGGTTTCGTCTTGAAGCCTAACAATAGAAAATAGAAAGAAAAAATGAGAAAAAAGAAAATCACGAAAAAAGAGAGAATAAAGAAGAGTCGGAAAAAGAGGTTGAAAAAAAGAGGAAATGGAAGCTCAGGGGACCGGCCCTGCAAGCTAAGTCCCCCTCTCTCTATGTGTGTTTGTTTTCTTTTTTGTCTGTTCATTTCGTGTTTTTTCTCGTGTCTTCTTTTGTTTCTGTCCTGATATTTTTGCCATGATTTTCTTTTCTTTAATCCTGTGGTATGTCTGTTAGTATTAAGGTTTCTTAATTTGTTCATTTCTGTATCTCTTTCTGTTTTGTTTCAATTATGTGTAGTTTACTTATCTTTAAAAGATATATCTCTTCTTCTTTATCTTCTTGGTTAGTGGTTTCTGAGGTTCAAAAGCATGACTATGATTCTTCACATGTTTAGTTGTTTAGTCATTTGCTATATCTATCTCGTTTGTTTGCTTCTCTGTTTGGATCCTGTTCTGATATCTTTCTTTTGTCTTTGTCTTTGTCTTTGTCCTCTGTTATATTAGGCCTTTCAATCTTGTTGGTTTTCAACATCTCCTTTGCATGTTTAAGTCTTGACTCTAGTCTTCTTTGCTAGATTTTAGTAGTTTGAATGATTCTTCTCTCCTGTTTCTTTGCATGATTAGTTATAAGGTTCTTATCTGTTGTTTCTTCTTTTGTTTCACATCTTTTGCCTGTGTCTCTGATGTTTAGTCATAAGGTTTCTTAACCAGTTCTTTTGAGCCTGTTCGTGATAGGATTTTGTTTGTTATTTGTCTTGTTTTGATCTCATGGTTCTTTGCTCTAAGTTCAGAGATTTCATCTTTTCGTTGTCATTTTAACTGTTGATTTCTGATTCACTGCAAAAAGCATGATCGTTGATCTTTGTCTTCTATTTAAAGTCATAAGCTCAAGTTACTTTGACCACTCCTGTTGCTTTGGCTTTAATGATCTATGATAGAACTAGGCTTCCTTTTCATCTTGTTTATCTTCATGGTGTTCTTTTGTTTTGCTTGTTTCAAATCGTGTTCTGTTTCTGTTGAGTCAAAAGAGTTTCCTTGATTCCCTTTACTTCTTCATCTTGTAAATATTACAGTCTTTGATCTGTTTAGCTTTTACAGTCTAGCTTTCTCCTATTGTCATGCATGCTTAATTCTTGTGACGACCCGGCCCGTCGTCACAGGAATTACCACCCCGTTATGTTGTAATTATAGAATTCATGTTTTTATATCAGTGTTAGAGTCTATCGGGGAAGTTAGGAGTGAATTGGATTGAAAATGAGGCATATAGCCTTTTTGAAGGAAACTTGAATAAGGAAAGTCAAATCGGAGTTGACTATTTGTTTAGAGGGCTCAGAATCGGATTCTAATGATTCGGTTAGTTCCCGGAGGTGATTTGTGACTTAGGGGAGCGATCGGAATTGAATTTGGAGGCCCGGTGTAGAAATAAGCTTGAATTGGCTAAGGTTGAATTTTTGGCGAAATCCGATCGATAGGTGAGATTTTGATCCGGGAGTCGGAATGGAATTACGACAGTTGCAGTAGCTCCGTTAGGTGATTTTGGATGTGCTTGAAAAATTTCAGGTCATTCAGAGGTCGTTTGGTCGGGTTTTTGATCGAATGTCGATTTTGGAAGTTTTGAAGAAACTTAGGCTTGAATCCGTGCTTAATTGGTGATTTTGATGTTTAGGATGGTGTTTTGATGATTGGAACAAGTTTGAATTGTGTTATGGAGTATGTTAGTGGTTTTCGTTGGGGTCCCGGGGGCCTCGGGATGAATTCGGGGGTCCAAACGGACCATTTTTGGCCTTAGACAGCAGCTGAAGTGCTGCTGTATCTGCAGGAGGAAATCATTCATCGCGTTCGCGATGAAGGGGCACGCGTCCGCGAAGGTCAGCAAGGGTATGCATCGCGTTCGCGATGGTCTGGACGTGAACGCGTAGGGTCAGGATCGGAGGCTTCGCGTTCGCGTGGAGCTGGAACGCGTTCGCGTAGGTGAGAAGGGTTGGTCATCGCGTTCGCGTGAGTGGAGACGCGGACGCGTAGAAGAAAATCCGGGCGGTTGAAATCTGTGCTTCGCGAACGCGTGACTGGGAGTCGCGTTCGCGATGGAAGGACGGAGCAGAGCATCGCGTTCACGTGAGTCCTGTCGCGAACGCGTAGAGCAATCGACCCAGGCAGTGAATTAAAACCAGAAACATTTCACATACGGGTTCATTTGCAAAACCCTCCATTGTTGAGCTTTAGAGTGAGAAAGTGACGGGAAATAGCTGGGAGATCATCGGGATATTGTCGGAGGTAAGTTTTGTGGTTTAATTACACACTTTTATCATGGAATCATGAATTATTTCTATGGAAATGGAGGATTTAATGTGGGTTTAAGCCCTAGGCCTAAAATTTTAGAAAAATATCGATTTGAGTGGGCAAATGGAGTCCGAATTTGGTAAATCTGATATGCCTAGACTTGTATTGAGACGAGGGTTCCGAATATATAACTTTTATAATTTTTCGAGAGGCGCACCAAGTCGGGTTTTGACAACTTGTGGGTTTTGATTCAATTTGGGTTATTTCGAATGAATTGCGCGAAATTAGCATATATTGATGCATTCTCTATGATTTTGAGCAGATTTGGCACCCGAGGAGATTGATTTGCGAGGCAAGCGCAAGGCGGATTGAAGCTTCTACCGGTTCGAGGTGAGTGGTGGTAGTAAACAATGTACTTAGGGTTTGAAACCCCGTACTAGCACTTCACGGTGCTATGTTGAGATGAGACACACGTCTTGAGACGAGTGTGGTGACATTGTGATTGGGGACTTGGACTTGGTCCTTCCCGGCTAATAGAATACTGTGTTGGATGACTGCTAATGAGATTATAACTGTACAATTGGGCTAATAGCCATGTTTGGGGCCTTGTGCCGATCTGTAGAGCATTAGGGAACCTATAGAGCTAGGTGACCCATATACTGTGTTGGAAACATTCAATCAGCCATAGCTCTAGCTGTATAGCATAATATGAGCCAGTATTACATGTGTACATTGAGAGAGATTATCTAGGGTGGGATTCCCTGTTCTAGCTGAGTGGGCCTGAAAGGCCAAGTCTATATTGACTGAGACAGGGTCCAGGACCAACTGTGATATATTATATTGGGCCTGAGAGGCCAAGTACATATTGACTGGGATAGGGTCGAGGACCCATTATGAGGTATTATATAAATGTACCTATATTGGATCGGGTTGCACGCCGCAGCAGCATATATATTGGATCGGACTGCACGCCACAATAATATACATGTAATATACATGTGGGACGGACTGCACGCCGCAGTATTATTGCGCTTGGGCTGTAGGAGCCCCTTCGGAGTCTGAGTCTGCACACATTCTCAGTGAGCACTGGTGTATATTACGGGATCGGGCTGCGCGCCACAGCTGTATAAATATATATACATATATATATTGGATCGGACTGCACGCCGCGGTAATACATGTGTGGATCGGGCTGCACGCCGCAGTATAATAGTGCTTGGGCCTAGGGAGCCGCTCCGAAGTCTGTATACACCCCAGTGAGCGCCGTCGAAGTTAAATGGAGCGGGCTGCGCGCCGCAGCGGTATATGTATTGGAGCGAGCTGCACGCCGCAGCATTATACTTAATCATATCTTATTATCTACTTAAATACTTATACATTATAGACATAGGTATGTGTCTTTATATGTTGATATGGCCGTACACCGTAGGGGTACGAGTTAGGGTTGGATCAGTGTAGAATCTTGTAGAGATAAACGTGGATTGGAGATTTGAGTATTACTATAGTGATGACGTACCGGTGAGGGTTGCCTTAGAACTGCTAAGTGATAGCACAGGAGTTCTTACCTTCAGTTATTATTTATTATTGTTACTCACTGAGTTGAAATATACTCACCCCACTCCCCTGCACTTTCTGTGCAGATCCACAGGTGTTCGAGAGCAGTTGAGACATTGTAGCTGCTGATCCTTGTCTACTTTTGCGGAGATTACGAGGTAGCTGCCAGCGTCCGGCAGAGCTTGTTTTCTCCTTCTTTATCATCTTGTTGATTTCCTATTTGCCTAGACTTGGTTGTATTAGGATGATATTCTGTAGAGGCTCAGTCTCGTGACACCACGATATGGTTGGGACCGTATTTTGTATGTTTTTACATTTCATTTATCACCTGATATGATCATTACTGTTTAAGTTTAATTTGATTAATAACTGGCTGGTTTAAGGGATAATATGGTCGGGCTTGCCTAGCATTGTGTTGGGCGCCATCACAACCAGGGTTTGGGTCGTGACAATTCTAATATTAGCTTAACTTTATTCTCTTCTCATCTTTACATTAAGTTGCTTTTGAAGTATCCTGATAGATCTTTCCTGTTTCTTTTTTACTGTTTCTCCATGTTCTTCTGTTCTTCATTTTCATCTTATCTGTCATGCACTTGTATTAGATTTAGGTTGGTATTTGGAAAAGTTTTAGATTAGTAGGTCTGGTTGATTACCATCCTTATGTTACTCTGTTAGACCCATTGTTCTCATGTCTGATATAAGCCATATTTCATTTCTTGTTGACTGTTATGAAATCTAGTCTTTACTATGTCTATGTTCATGAACTCTAAATGTGCTCTGGGTCATTCAGTGAATCTTTTAACATAAAATGATTGTGACTAACCCTGATTGATGTTAATTGACATTTTTGCTACATGAATTTGGGTTATGTGAGTTGATTAGTTAAGATTCAACATTATCAAACTCCTCTTCTGAGTTTTAATTGATTAATGAACAATATTTGGCTTCATGTGGTTATGTGTGCAATTGTATGTTGAAATGGCTAAGTTTGCAATAGTCTTATGTTAGTATGAACACTGTTAATACCTATCACGCTTAGGTGAATTGGCTATAGCTGTTAGTGTTAGATTTCATAAAGTGGCTAGTTTTGAAATAGGCTAAAACTGAAAATCACAAAAAATAGGTTACCAATTAAATAAGTGACCAAGAGTGGTCAATTTTGCAATTGATCCACTCTTCTAGGTCCTTCACACACTGGCCAACACTTAAAGAGGCTAGTTGTGTAATAACTAGATAAGTCTGCAAATGCAGACTTGTCCAGGCTTTGTTTGAGCCCTGAACCTTAGGTGGCTAGGTCTGCAAAGACCTTAGCCCAGCCTATGTTCAGTAACTGGGCTTCAATTGCCTAAGCTAAGTCTCAACTTGAGACTGGCCATTAGTTTAATAGTCTAAATGCCTTAATAAAGCAGGCTAGTCCTGCAAATTAGTTTAATTAACTTAAAATGAACAAAGATTGGTTATTAGGCAATAATTGACCTAAGAGTGGTCAACTTTGCAAAGATTGACCAACTCTATAAGGTCCCAACATACCAGTCCACCTCAAAAGGGGCTGGTTGTGCAGAACTGGCTAAGTCTGCAAATGCGGACTTGCCCAGGCTCATTTTTGAGCCCTGAACCACAGGTGGCTAAGCCGACAAAGGCTTGGGCCCAGCCTGTGTTCAGTAATTGGGCTTCAATTGCCCAAGCTAAGTCTCAACTTGAGACTGGCTAAGTTTTAAATAGTTTAATCAATAATAAAGCAGGCTAGTCTTGCAATTAGTCTAAAAATGAAATAAGAGGTTTTAATTAACTGAAATTGAACTGAAAGAGGCTAAAATTGAAATAGTTCCCTAAAGTAGAATTGGCCAGTCCTTAAATACCAATGCAAGGTCTGGCCACTAGTTAAATATAGTCTTAAAATGCTGAAACCTGACCTAGGTAGGTCAGGTAATTCAGCAGTGCCTTCAAGGGTATAAAAGGGAACCAATTTAGTAATTTGGTAAATAGTTTGAAATATATAGGGTTAAGGGAGTCATTTGTACCCCTGATTTATGCAATTTTGCAGAGATTAGAGGGTATAATGGTCTCCCTAAAATGGGAAATCTGTAAAAACCTTTAACCCATAAGGATACATTGGTAAAAAGCCCTAAAAGGAATCTTTTAGAACCTTCCAGCACATGCTGGAAGGGATTTCAAAACAGAAAGAGGGGTCTAAGTGAAACCTTGATAATTTTAAGAGGGGGAGAAGTGCGATTTATTCCCATACTTTCTCCCCAAATCTCGGCCCTTGCCCATTCCTATAAATACTCCCAAAAAGAGTGAAATAAGGGCTGGCTTTTGATAAGAAAAGTTCAGAGTGAAATACATTAAGATAGCAAATAGCTTTCTCTAATTTTGAGTGGGAATCACTGTTGAAGCTTGTTGTTTGTGGGAATTTCTGCTCGTTATATCTGCTGGGTTTTCTATTGCTGATTGATGTGTTGTTTTGCTCATTTGGAACTCAATTCTACACTGTTGCATCTACCTGTTGAATCTGTTGCTGTGCCTGCTTCTATTTCCCCTTAGAACTCATTGGATTTTCTAGTTGATCCAGGTACATTTCTCTTTCATTTGAAGTTGTAATGGCAAGCTGTTTGAGATAAAAATGAAGATCTGGATTATTTTGTTATTTGTTATGTAACTTTAGTTTGAATCTGTAGTATATTACGGTAGATAGTAGTAGAAACCAAACAAAACAATGTAATAGCTAGTATAATAGTAGTATAGTAGTAGTATAGTCATAGTCGTAAATCACTTAGTTAAATAGGTATAAAACAAGGTTAATTAACTCTAACATGATTTGATGATAGCAAATTTGAATAGCTCACCTAGGTAATCGAATTTGGAAATCGATGACTGAATTAGAGTAAGTTCAAAAGAGAAACAAGTAAAAGGAAGTAATAACTCAATTAAGACCAGATCTGTGATATCGAATAAGCTTAATTAGTAGTAAAATTAGTGATATTACTGGGTACCAGTGAATAACTCATTTAGCTTTAGATAATCAGAACACTGTAGGTAAGCATGTTAAACTGTTTAGCTCATTTATATTTTACATAATCAAACCATTTCTTAATTTCTCGGACAATAAATAACTCTAACATTAGTGTAAACTTGTTATTAGGAAACAAAAAGTAAAACGCAGTACTGATTAGATTTTCATGTATATTAGATATAATTTAGAGTTAACATTGATCATTTTTGTATAGTAATTTTCTTCTTTTGATAAATAAAGAGTAGTTTGATTTCATTCTCAATTCTAAGTGCCCATTTACTATGAATCTCGTATTTCGCTTTTGTTATTATTACCTTAAATCTGGTCTGGGCCTGTTATACAGCGAGGGCCTGGACTGTGCTCGTGAATCCGCTGGGCTATTGGTTAAAAGCATAAGCCTATCCGGGTCATTAAGACCTGGACTTATGTGGTTGTTATCCTGAGTTTTGTTCCAAGATCCTAAGCCCAATGAAGAAAAGACAAGGGCTGCATGGGTCTATTAATTTCGAATCGGTTAAGGCAAAAACAATATATAGCAAATATAGTTGAACGAGTAGGATTGGACCTTAACAATAATTGGGACGAGCCTCGCCCGATATTAAACAATGGGGCCCCCTATTAGTAATAAGATAATACAAATAGACTCGGGAAAGCTAATAGCGAATTCCATAGCTTCTCCCTAAAGACATAGAAGCCGCTAGACGTTATTAGGCACGATTTGACATACTTTCCTTAAATACGAGTGTGCACTTGGTGCGACTCAAATCCCAAATCCCGGCAAAGCCGAAACGTACTAAAAGTCACAGGCGTACTGGTTGCGGTGTGACTCGAGGTGCGTTTTCGCAATGTCGCAAATTCTTTAAAAAATCAAAAGCAAAAGCACATACTTATTGCTAAAATCTATATTGGTCAAACAAGAGTCGAGAACGACAATTGAGCGACCGTGCTAAAACCACGGAACCCGGGAATGCCTAACACCTTCTCCTAGGTTAACAGAGTTCCTTAACCAGATGTTTGTTTCACAGACATTTTTGAAAGAGTCAATTTCCTCGGATTCGGGATTAACCGGTGACTTGGGACACCATTATTATCTCAAGTGGCGACTCTGATTAATTATAACAAAATCCCGAACCGATTGTCCTTTGAATGGAAAAACTCCTTCCTCTATGCTATTATATCCGTCTCGGGTATTTGAACATCGAGGTATACCCTATAAGCGTATTTATATGCTTTTCCTAGTGTGGGGTAGTAAAAAGAGAGGTGTGACATAAGGGATTCCATCAATAGGGGAAATCAATACCTTAGTCCTTCTCCATATTATTTTTATTCAACATTCAATTCTTTCTTTTAAGCATTCCTAATTCTTGCAAGTAGTAGTTCAAAAATCATATACAAAGATATTCTAAATTTTGGGAACTTGATTCGGAAGTACTCTTGGGTTGTGAAATTTGTGATTGATAGGTTAATTCTCTGTGGAATAGATCTTGGACTTATTATACCAAGTTATATTGACTACGATCGTTGCTTGGACGTGAATCACAAAGTATACAAGTATTGGAATCAGTAACCTTTTGGTTTATAATAGAATTGTCACGACCCAAAAATCCGGTCGTAGACTCGTCCGCGATGCCTTTTCCTTTGAATTTAGCTCCCTCGTGCGTAGAATCTAGTCCAACCATAATAATTATATCAAATACGGGTCAAATAATTATAACCCATTTCAATTTACATGAAATTCGCATAAATACACCAAGTTGGTAAAACCCGACCCCGGGCTCACTACTCGGAAAAATTCGAAATTAGTACCAACGCGATCCTTATCTCGCCACGAGTCCGTGCATATAAAATTTATCGAAATTGGAGTTCAAATGGCCTTCCAAATCCAAAAATCCCGTTTTCAATATTTAGGCCACATTTCTTCAAGATTTCAACCCAATTTCATGAAGATTGATGTTAATTCTACCATAAAATGATGTTTTTGAGTCAAGAATCTTACCTCCGACGAATACCCCATGACTTCTCAGTGATTTCCTCGAGTTTTCTTCTCTCTAGGGCTCAAAATTATGTTTTGGGGGTTGTGAGCACGTGATTTTTGCCCTATATGAGAATTACTCCCAAAAATTCAAAATAAAAGAGTTTTGTGTTGTTTGCAATTGTTGTGAATTTAGTGTCATTTTTAAAAAATAATGACAATATATATATATATATATATATATATATATATATATATCGCATTTGCATTTAGGATTTAATTCTACAATTAGGAGTAATTAATTTTATCTTACAAAAATGAAAATCACAAAAATAGGCATCTTTTGCATTTTAGCCTTTAATGTCCAAATTGTGTGATTGTATTTTAATTACCATTTAAAATTAGGTGACAATTATTATTATGAGATTAGTATTTCAAGATAATTTTAGTTTTTGTAAATTAATCTTAGTATTTTGGGCTTTATTAATTAGGAAGTTGAATAATGGAGAAGAACAAAATGGAAAAAATTTGGATTGGGCCATCTTGCAAATTAAGTTACAAGCCCAATCCTAAGAAACCTTACCCAACCCAAAACCCCTTGGCCCAAGAAGAAAATTTCAGATTTTTTTAGCAAAAAATAATCATAATTACATGACATAAAGTAGTGGGGGCAAGGAAATCAAGGAAGAAAACAAGGAGAGGAAAACATGGATTAGTGGGTTTTCTTTAAATTAAAAAAATATTTTATTTTTAATAAAAAATCTGAAAATTTTCGAAATTCTTGCTTATAAATAGAAGAGAAGATTTATGAAAAGGGGGGTGGGAAAAAAAGAGAGGAAAAATAGGAAGAGAATAAAAAATTCCCTGCTGTAGTATATACTCGATATACACTCTAGATACAGAAGTATACATGGCGAAAAATTCAATTTTTGAGAGTTTCTTTTGAGAATTGAAAAGAGTTCAAAGCTAGAAAGACAAAACAAAGAGAAAATCTGGAATATATTTTTCTTTTCTATTTTTTACTGGTTTTTGTTTTTCTCCGTATTGCTGGGATTTTCGGGATTGAGGTGTTGAAGCTACTGCTGGTTGTTACTGTTGTTGTTGTTGTACTTTCACCGGCCTGTTGATTTTCCATCTTCCCCTTTCTTTTCAATACCAGGTACACCACCCTTTTCATTAAAGCTGTAATGCCGAGTTGCTGAAATAAAGCTCCAGATTTGACTGTGTGTTGCTGAGTAGTTATAGTTTGATTTTGTTTTCAATTTGTGACTTATCCATTGTAGTATATATATAACTGAAAAACAGAAACAGGAAGATATTGTAATAGCTAGTAGTATAGTAGCAATAGTGCATCACCTAGCTTAATTAGGTAATAGATCTTAAAACATGGGTTAGTTAATAATAATTTCAAAAATCGGTTGGTCACTCACTCACAGCAGATTCATAAGTCTTAATCACGTATCATATGTCATTCACACATAGATAAGCTTAAAAATAGGAAATGTTAGATTAGATAGTGCTTTAATCATGTTTTAGGTTAGTAATCTGGTAATAAAACAAGTCACATTGAAATCAGTAACATAATCATAAATAGGTCTCTGAGTTATTCATTTACGGGTATTGAAACAATTTAACTAGAACCACATATTTGTAATGCAAAAAAAAATGCTTAGTATATAATGAAACTGGTAATGTGATTATACGTGAATAGTTAATCAGTTAATTCAGATCCATAGTTAATTAGTTTAATGATTCTTTAAGTTCATTATGTAATTACGTCGCCTTCTCAGATTAGGTATTAACTTCAAAACGCAAGTGTAAGAAGAAGAAGTAGTCTGTTAGTTCTGATTTATGGTAATAAATAATTAGTTTATAGCCGATGTATGATATTGATTTCCTTTACTGAATAAATAAAAGTGCCTTCTATTTCAAATGTGTATCTTTGTTCTTTTGCCTCAATTGTTTCCAATTTTATTTAGTTTGGGCCCAATACGTGTTATGGGCCTGAATCTCTATATAATGCCAACTGGGCCTGCGAGCAGAAATCCAACAGCAGCCTGGGTCTCGAAGACCAGGGCAGTTCAAGCATGTTTAGTGAAAAGAGTCCAGGCCCAATAAACAACAAAAATTACGGGCCCGGAATGTTTAATATTAGAAATATGATTAAGGAAAAAACAAATATAGAAAACATAGCCAAATACTAGATTTGAATCCTTTAATGAAAATTGGGACGAGCCTCGCCCGAATAACGAATGTCGGGGCCCCCATTTAGTAATAAGATAACATAGTAGATCCGGAGAGGCTAATAGCAAATTCCATAGCCTCTCCCAAAAGTTAAAAGCCGATAGACATCATTTAGGGCACGATTTTAATATACCTTCCATTGAACGAGTGTGCACTTGGTGCGACTCAAATCCAAATCTCGGCAAAGCTGAAATACACCGAAAGTCATAGGCGTACTGGTTGCGGTATGACTCGAGGCGTGTTTTCGCGATGCCGCAAATTCTCTAAAAATAGTACTTAATGTAAAAAGCACTATATGTTGTTAAAATCTGTGATTAATTCAAACAAAAGTCGAGAACGACAATTGAGCGACCGTGCTAAAACCACGGAACCCGGGAATGCCTAACACCTTCTCCCGGGTTAACAGAGTTCCTTATCCGGATCTTTGCTTCGCAGACATTTTTAAGAGTCAAAATTCCTCGGATTCGGGATTAACCGGTGACTTGGGACACCATTATCATTCCCAAGTGGCGACTCTGATTAATCTCAATAAAATCCCGAACCGATTGTCCTTTAATTGGAAAAACTCCTTCCCTTACGTTATTTTTATCCGTTTCGGATATTTGAGCGTCGGGGTATACCCTACAAGCGTATTTGTATGCTTAAGTGGGGTAGCAAAATGGAGGTGTGACAGCTCTGGCGACTCTGCTAGGGATCCCAACCCCGAACTTCGGTTTCAGGGTTTAAGAACTCGAGCTCTTTATAATTGCCGTTCGCGTTATTGTTTGACTTCGTTATATGATTTGAACAACATGCTATGTGCTTTATCGCTTTGATATTATATGGATTGTATATAAAATTGTGCCGAAAACCTTTCTCTCTTCACCTCCAGGGATGTGCTTATTGGTTGAGACTCCCCTTTCTGTTAAAGTCACCTTAAATTAAGAAAACAGAGGCTGGATAAGTTACAAAGCCGATTGACTCCGCGGGTCACCAGTACGTAGCCCCCTCCTCGATTCGAGTTGTTCGCTCGGGTACACGGTCTAGCACTCTATGAAACCGTAAGATTTTTGAACATAGGTCTAGGACGATTATTTGCATCATATTTGACTTAGGGGACTCAACACAGGGGTTGGGTCCGTCTAGGACAGGTGACCCGGTATTGAAAAAGACCGAGCATGTTATGTGTTGCATTTTATTGTCCTTGATCGTTATGCGGACCGGCGGAAATCCCGAGGATAGAAAAATTGTTGAAAAAGAAAAAAAAGAGAGAAAGGAAAATAAGATTTATAGGAAATAGGTATCCGAAAATTTGAAAATCTGAAAAAAAGGTGGAACAATTTTGTCGAAATAATTGGTCAATTAATCCTGACCGAACTACGCAGGTTTGATTCTCGCCATTAGGTGGGATACGTAGGCAACCCTTAAACGGGTCCAACCACACTTTTAGAAAAAGACCAAAAGATTTTCCTTTTCAAATAATCGAGGTGATTGCTATTTTTGGAAACGGCCGAATGTTCCGAAAGGGCGCCGGAAGGCTGTTTTGGCAAAGATGGCCACTTCGAAAGCCATGTTTCTTTCAAAAATGAAAACTTGCATTGAAAAAGATTTTTCTTTTTTCTAAATAAAATCGCCTTAATAAATGTGCAGGATGAGCACAATGATGAATGAACATTTCTCCTTAAATAAAATCCCTTTGGAGTTGAAACTGTGGTGGCAAGACATGGGATCAGATGGTCAGGACTGGGTCAAAGGTTATTTGAAAGATCTTACGGGATTATTGGACATAATCCCCCGAGGCGACATAATTAGAGCGTTGGTCACATTTTGGGATCCAACACACAATGTATTGCATCTCCCGGATTTTGAACTCACTCCTACTCTAGAGGAAATTGCTTTCAATATCGGGAAGACTGAGGTTCCGTTAAAAGGAAAATACCCGGTATCTCCAAGGACGGTAACGGTGCATCGTTTTCTGGACTCTTTGAAAATTGCCAGGAATGTTCACAACGAAGATCTAGCCAACGGGTTTTGCTCCTTAAACTTCATCTATAGGAGGTATGGACACATCGGGGGTTTCAATGACCCCACGAACAAGTTATGCAGCAAGTCGAACCGAGCAAAATGGGAGGAGCACCGGAGGTTTGCTTTCTTAGTGGCATTTCTCGGAATTGTCATATTTCCGAGAAAAGATGGGCATATCAGCATAAAGGTTGCCGGGGTAGCTAGCACATTGATAGTACAAGACAATTGTACTCTAGCTCCAATGATTGTAGCTGACATCTACCGTGCTCTGACTGCGTGCAAAGCGGGAACCAACTTCTTTGAAGGGTGTAATTTGATTTTGCAGATTTGGTTAATTCAACATCTATGCCATCATCCTTCGTTCTCAAGTTATGGTTCGGCTAAACGAACATGTTTAGAAGAATTCTGTACGAGAACAAAAGAAGTGAAATTGCCGGAGGGAGTCAAAGATTGGATTTTGCATCTTCGATCATTAACTGATGGCCAAATCGATTGGACATATGATTGGCTACCTCTTGACGAGGTAATATATATGCCGACGGAAGGGTCACCATTTTTTATCATGGGCTTGAAAAGCATCCAACCTTATGCCCCATACAGGGCCCTACGACAGTTGGGTAGATGTCTAGTTGTTCCGAGAGACGGAGACCTCAGTTCACAAGCTATAGAAATTGGTCCGGATGGGCAATTCCCGGAAGCAAAGATCCGGCAAATCTGGAATGAGTGCCAAAACCTGAAAATGGATACTTGTGTGCAGAAGAGAGCCCGGGGAGAAGTATCGTCAGGATACTCCACATGGTACCGACGGGGTATTGAGCATGAACGTCTTTCGAAAAGACCTCACCTGCAAGATTTGATAGAGCAATCCAAGGACAATCAAAACTGGGCGGCCAAAGAAAAAGAATACAAGGCCAAAATCAGCTTGTTGGAGGATAAATTGAGAAATCTCCACTTTGAAAGTGGTTTACAGGCAGCATCTGATGAAGGAGAGAAGAAGCAGCTGAAGAAAGAAAACGAAATGTTGAAGGCTCAGATTGCCCAAATGAAAATCGCATCCGAGACCCCGATTCGCTTAGCCCGGGATGAGAAATTAATTGAGATTCTCCGGCACAAAGTAAATGACTACAGCTTTGACTTGCACAAGGCCGAAAAGGAATTAGTCAGGGCTCGGAAGCAAATAGACAGAGATGCTGAGGAAAGAGCCAAGTTGGTTCGGCAATTACAAGACAAGCACGATTTTGAGGTAGCTCAGCTTAGAAAGAAAATAATTTCAGCCACGGTTAAAAGTAACAAGATTATCGAGGATCTTGAAGAAGAGAGAGAGCATTGTTACACAACTATGGCTAGATTGGAATTGGAGCTGCAACAAGTGCAAAAAGATAACCAACATACCTTGGATGCTCGCACTGAACAAATAAGCCGGTTATTGCAAGAAAAGGGGGTCATCCAAGAGAAGATTGGTCGCATTGCCCAATACATCACCCGGAAGAGTCAACTGTGTGAAGATATGTCTCGAGGAACCTTTGAATCAGCAGTGAAGTTCTTCGTGCAACAAGTCATGTCTGACCTAGATAGGCTCCAAAAGGGATTAGCATATAGGCCCGCGGCAAGGCCGAACGATGCCTCGCGGGCACTAGGAGCATTAATGTACTCATAGGGCATGCATCATCTTTTATAACATCACCTTGTAATCAATGTTTTGAATTATCAATGGAAAATCAAGTGTTGTTATCAATTCTTTTGCTTTATGTCATTTCTTTTAAATTCGCTAGGCAAATAAATAGGAACGTAATTATGGAAGAAAAATAGAGAGAAAGAAAAAGCAAAAAAAAAATTAAAAAAAAAAATAAGAAAGAAAAAGAAAGAAAAAGAGGGGAAAAGTGATTGGTCCAAACGAGCAGCGGCCGGGATGATGCATGACGACTCGAGGAAATGTGTTTGTTTTTTTAAAAGTCGTTGCATTTTATTCATGCGCTAACAACTAATAGGTGTTGATGCTTGTGACTCCAGATTTTCTTGGCAACTGGCATTCTGGCTACCCACCCATACAACACAAGATACAAGAAGATGACAAAAGTTGTGTCCCAAGAAATTGAGGCAACTATCGTGGATCCTGCTCATGAAGAGGAGATTGTGGATGTAGCAGGAATGAAGGAGGAAATGTACAAACTGAGGCAGCAGATGGCCGAGATGTACCATGCCTAGTCTAGAGGTCAACCCCTGCCAGCTTTCGCCAACCCCACATACATCCCTCCGGCCAACCCCAATCCTGAACCACCTACAATGAATTCATCCTCCACATACCCTAATTACCCCTACTATTATGCCTCCACCTCCCAGGTACCACCACCTCCAGTCGAACAAGCACCACCTCACATACCCCAAGTTGCTCCAGTGTATGTGGCACCTACCCGCTGCTATGCATAAATCCTCCAGTGAACCGGTGTTTCATATACATGATCCTCACTACTACCCTCCAGAACCAACTTTCCGACAACATGAGTCTCATGCTCCGTTGATAGAAACAAGTGAAGAAAGAATTGCCAAGAGTGCCGGGCAAGAAGAGATGGCCAGAAAAGTGAAAAGTCTGGAGAATGCCTTCCGCACTATGCAAGGACTTGGAGGGCAGGTGAGTGTGGCCTACAAGGACTTATGTCTATTCCCTGAGGTGCAGCTTTCCGTGGGATTCAAGTTGCCAAAATTCGATATGTATAGCGGACACGGAGATCCAGTGGCCCATCTCAGGGGATACTGTAGCAAAATGAGAGGTGCAGGAGGTAAAGATGAGTTATTGATGGCATACTTCAGCCAGAGTCTGAGTGGTTCAGCTTTAGAGTGGTATACCCGACAAGATCATACAAGGTGGTTCGTCCGGGATGACCTTGCGCAAGCCTTTGCAAATCACTTTCAGTATAACTTAGAGATCATACCGGACAGACTATCCCTTACAAAAATGGAGAAGAAGCCAGGGGAAAGCTTTAGGGAATTCGGTTTCAGATGGAGGGAGCAGGCCGCAAGAGTAGATCCACCCATGAAGGAAGGGGAGATGGTGGATTGTTTCCTACAGGCTTTGGAGCCTACATACTACGGTCATTTAGTGTCGGCGATTGGGAAGAGTTTCAATGAAGTCGTGAAGATGGGAAGCTTTGTGGAGGAAGGTTTGAAAACAAACAAAATCATGAGTTTTTCGGCCATTAAGGCCACCAATCAAGCAATACAAACTGGAAACGGGGGAGCAATGGGAAAGAAGAAGAAGCAAGAGGTAGCAATTGTAGAGAGCAGGCCCTGGAGCCGTAACCCGCAACATCACCCACCAAGACCCTACCACCAGCACCCACCAAACCCATCAACCCCATATAATCCACCACCACCATCTTACCCGCCAAACCCATACAACACATCGACCCCATATAACCCACCACCACCACCATACCCACCAACAGTCCCACACTACCACCACCCACAAGCCCAAGCCTACCCACCGCCACCACCACATGTGTGGAGAGCCCAAACCCCACACAATGTTTACCACACCCAGAACACATACCCAACCTCTAAACCCTATAGAAACCGAAACAGGCCCAGGCCTGACTCAGAGTGGAGAAACAAGGCAAGGAAAAAATTCACCCCACTGGGGGAATCATATACCAGCCTTTATCATAGATTGAAAGAGTTGGGGATGCTAAGCCCGGTTGCACCTAAAGTTCCAAACCCACCCCCGAAAAACCTTGATCCGTCTGTTAGGTGTGAGTATTGCTCGGGGACATTGGGCCATGATACCGAAAAATGTTAGCAGTTGAAGAATGCCATTCAGGATCTCATTGACGATAGGAGAATTGAAGTTCAGGCTCCAGAAGCTCCAAACATCACCCAGAATCCGCTGCCAAATCACCATGAGACACACATGATAGAATTGGTGCAAGTTGATAGCAGTCAGAAACCATCTCAGTCTGTGATGATGATAAAGTCAAGTGGAAAAGCAGAAAAGGAAGCCGTGAAAGAAAAAGTGATTGCTGAAGAACCAACAGGAAAGCCAGTAGTGGTGGAGGGTTTGAAAGTGGTAGTGCCAGGCGTAAAGCCGATTGTGACTGTGAAAGGCGTGAGTACGGAGCCAATAATTATAAGGCCGGTGGTACAGATGCCGGTAGTGAGCACAAGACTGTACCTTGGAATTACAACAAGGTAGCAGTAGTTTATAAAGGAAAAGAGGTGTCTGGGTCTGGAAGATGCTTTGCTCCAGAAGAATTGAGAAAAATGAAAGCAGTAAAAGAGAACCAATTGAAGAAACCAGTGTCAGAAGAAGAAACAGAGGAATTCCTCAAGAAAATGAAGTCACAGGATTATTCTGTAATTGAGCATTTGAGGAAGACCCATGCGCAGATCTCTTTGCTATCTTTGCTAATACACTTAGAAGAACACAGGAAGGCTCTGATGAAGATACTGAATGAGGCTCATGTTCCAGAAAAGATCTCAGTTTGCCACCTGGAAAAGATTACCAACAAGATTTTTGAGTCTAATAGGATCACATTCTCAGATAAGGAATTGCCTGTTGAGGGAACCGAGCACAATAAGGCG